>CAJQZM010025787.1:502-16227 GCA_907164665.1 Colias nastes
CACCAGGTCAGGTATAAATGTGCAGTTTAATTAATTTAAACTCCTACCACACCCCGGACACTCCATACAAAATTATCGTTTTGACAGTCACACTGTAGAGACTGCAAATGTGTGTGTTAACGCTTTATGGTTGGCACATTTTTGACTAGCGTAAAAAAAATTCGCGTTTTTCTGATGAAATACATCCGTAAACAGCACAATATCTAACCATTTTCTACGAAAAACGATAATCACAAATCCAAAATAATAAAATTACTTTAAGTCAATTTGATTAATGTTGTCAATCTTCGTTGCGTATCGTCCCTGTAGAAAAATATGGACCATTTTATGTCTGATCGTGCGGGGTGAGGTAAGTGTTTAATTTTGGCGGGAGGCGGAGAGTGTCCGTTCTGTAGCGTTTAGCTACTATTATGTATTCTGTGCTCCTACGATTGGTGAGCTGTAGGCAAGCTATTCTTTGTGCCGCATACCGTATATGACGCTGCGGGCACTTTTAGGGATCTGGGTTTTTCTTATTAGTTAGCTATCAGGTACAAACGTGCAAAGGATATTCTTTATCCAATTACAGGAAAACTTGACTCCATTTTTTGTCCTTTTATTTAGAAAGTTTTAGAAATAATAAATAGCTTGATTTTTAAGTAAAAGTGAAGCCATATACCGATTTTTATATTGATTTATAGATTTTGTATACAAGCCGTGTAATTGAATGCAGTAGTTTGGTTTTATTGAACAACATTGTTTAAAAAAATCAGAAGAAATTGTCCAATAAATTTTAGTTGAACTTACAGTTTGTCTATGTAATCCAGTATTGAAAATGAATAAAACACAGAAGTAATTTATTAACACTCATAAAAAAACTAAAAATATTTTTTGCCACAGATAATCTACCCGCAAACGCGCGAAGAGATGGTCCGTCGCGGGCGTACAGATGCTGAGCTCAGCAGATTCCTAGATATCGTGCAACTGTCGTATCTCAGTACACGAGAGGGGGGGTGGGATGCTGTGGAGGACTGGATGGATGTGCTCTCCGGGGGAGAGAAGCAGAGGATAGCTGTGAGTTTGTTTAAGCTATTGCATAGCTTCTATCGCGGGCCTTGAGCGCGGGGACCGAATCGAGAAATTCCGTAACGAAAAAACCTCACGCTCCCCACTCCGACGGGCGGAGGTGTGGCTTGAAGGCATAGCATGCAATAGCTTTACCGCGGCAGTCCCCGAGTGCCACACGTCGTTTTTTTTAGCTTAATTACTAACTTGACTTTTTATCCGACTTTGCTAGACTATATAGGTATGTATAGTGGTGTGTTGGTGATATACTAGGTATTTTTATAGTAATAGAAACATCATCGTTTCGAAACCGGTCGTAGTTTATTGTAATAAAAATATAAATAAAGTGGAACTAGTGAATTGTGTGTTTCTATTTCTATAAAATGCAGTTCCATCAAGAAGTAACAATACAAAGTATAAATTATAGGTACAGTGAAACTTGGTTAAGTGGGACCTGGATAAGTGAGAAACCTCCATAACTGGAACTCATGCAGAGGTCCCAACACTTTGGCACTGAATTACCTCTGTTAGTGGGACGAGGTAAACCTCTATATCTGGGATTTGTTCTTTCGATTTATCATCATAGTTACCTCTATAACTGAGACAGCGAGTAAATTTTATATGCATAAACCTCTGTAACTGAGATAACATTGTTTGTTTACTCATTCTTATTCTACCCACAAATTCCACACGTAATTCCAAGTACGTAAGTACAAATTTTGAGCTTCAGTTACCTTCAGTTTTAGTTACACTTTACTATCACACAGATGTTTATTTGAAAAATGTCAAAACGAAAGCTACAATCATTATCATTACGTGAAAAACTGAAGTTAATATCCGTTTATGAACCTGTATTCTCAACTCTATTAATGGAACCCTCTGTAAATGAGACAGATATTTATTTATACCTGTATATCTGAGACACTGGGTAAGTGGAATACCTCTATAAGTGAAACGACATTGCAGGTCCCTTGATGTCTCACTTAACCAAGTTTCACTGTATTTTTAACTGATGTCTGAGTTGTTATAAGTACCAGCTGTATTTACCGGTTGCGTCGGGTGAACTGGATAGAAGTGAATCCCGTGTCAATTGTTATGTCTTTGTAATTACTCTCTGAATATATTTACTCTGTTTCATAAGTTAGTAGTGTTTATCTGAATATGTTTACACCATTTGAATATATTCGCAGTTTCGAAGTGTATTAGCAAATTTTATACACTTACTGAATTAAGATTTGACAAATTTGTGGTCTGGTGATTTCTTTCTAGAATTTATATTGAACTATCTGCCTAAAAGATTAATAAACTAGTGTTATTTTTCTTTAAAATTAAATCTATTAAAAAAAAATCTATTAAATTATATTTATTTGTGTACAGATGGCGCGTTTGTTCTACCACGAGCCGCAGTTCGCCATTTTGGATGAGTGCACGAGCGCCGTGTCTGTTGACGTTGAGGGACAAATGTATCAATATTGTAGAGAGGTAAATTATCATAATGTTCAACGTAATTATTATTTTATCAAACTAATTGAAATAAAGTTAATAATATTACATATTTAATTAAATTAAGAGGATTTTCGATACTATAAAAATCTTGTTTGCATTAAAAAAATATTAAATCTATAATTTAATCATATCATAATCCATGTTACATTCACTCAGTGTAAAAAAATGGTTGCCTGTAAAGTCGGTTTTACGGGCGAAGATTTTACGTGACAACGATCATAGTTGAGTGGGAGAGAGACGCAAGGCATTCGGCGGGCCTCTCTCTCGTTCGGTGACTCATCGTAACGTTACCGAGCGTTACACTTTTTCATAAGTGACTCCCAGCCGCAACCTAATTTAAGACGTTGTCACGTCAAAAAAATATTAAACACTTTAATTAAATTACTTTTTGTGTTATTACATATATTCATTTTATCACTCCGTTTATCTGAATACAAACCTTTTTGAACATCCTTTTTATTCGATTAATTAATAATTGTCGTTTCCAGATGGGCATATCGCTATTCACTGTATCCCACCGCAAGTCTCTATGGAAGCACCACGACCACTACTTGCAAATGGACGGTCGAGGCGGTTATGTGTTTGGAGAAATTGATAATAGCACGCAGGAGTTTGGATCGTGATCGCAATAATAAATAATTAGCTAATACCATTGTATGATAAATCACTAGACTCGCAATATCAAATTGTCCGAAACTAAACTCTGCTTACGTGTGTTAGGCAGAGTTTCCTAATAGAATTGACTTTGAACATTACTGCCACAGAATAAGGTGGTAATTTCAATGAGTGTGTTATACAATATGGCTAGGATGTTTCGACGATTTTTTAATAAGCGAGTCTAGTTGTTTATTACGTCAATAGGCAATATACAAACGGTCATGCTGTATGACATGCAAGTTGCTCAAGTTTTTATCTATAGAAATATTGTGTAAAACAAAATGTACATACTAAGTGTACTAATTAGTAATTACTAAAGCTACATGGTAGCGAAATTGCGAGTCGCTTATAACATTTATTCCTAGAGAAATGAATTCATACTAGAATACATTCTATGTCAAGATGTTTCTAACATGAAATGTTTAAGCTTCACTCGTGAGTATTTTTTTAAATGAGAAATCATAAGAATATTCAAAGATTTTCGATAGCATATTTAAATAAGTATATTATGACATGTAGCATGATCGTGTAGGGTGGTTTCTGGACAAAACTATTTTAATACAACTGACCATTTCGAAAAATATAAAACGATGTTTTATCTACTTCAACAATCTTTGTTATCGTTTTATCTTTTTCACCCTAGAATAAATTTGAAATTCACAACTGGATAGAAAATTTATTAACATAATAGATAAAAATATTTTATTGTATTTTAAAATATATATCACAAATACTTTAAGGCGTATTCATGTCACACTAATACTTTATGTATAATGTACAAGTAATGAAAAGGTATTTAAATAAACATTATGAAATAAAATTTCAAATTGAAGTTTTTGTACGAAATAGATAATTTAAAACAAATATAAATAAAGATGTCACAATTCTGTTCAGAATTTTCTGCATCATATAAAATATACTAATAGTAAATTTTTCTATTTTTACATATTTTAATATAATAAACATGCCTCTATATTATGTAATTTACATTCATTAAAGTTCTATTGTAAGTCAAAATAATTATTTTTACGCGAAGTCACAACTGTCGATAGTTATTTCACAAAATTTCCCATTGAAAACATGTTGAAAACCTTGTTATATCAATGTAGTGCATGTGAATTAAACTTAGTAAAATTAACTTGAATATTATATGAGAAGTGATTCAACTTGAACAAATAATAAATTCACAGTGGTTTTTAAACGGGTTATTTGTCTGTGGTATTATAATATTTTATTTTTGAAGTGAAAACTTCTTTAGCGGCGTTGGGTATAAAATCTTAAACTCGCGTCAGGACACGTGGCCTGATCGAAAAAGCGTAAGACGGTTTTTTTTTTTTTTTAGCCCTTATATTCCATGCGTAAGACGGATACCATTCCAAAATATCAAACATGCTGAACGTTAATAATCAAGTTTTCACTTCTGCCGGCACTCCCGGAGTGCAACCCGTCTTTTTTTTATACCTAAATCATCAAATACTTGATATAATTACATACTATAATTTTATTATACTATATGTACTAGACGTAGGTATTAAAATCGTTATAAATCTCGCGCAATATATGATTGCTGGAGTAAACATGTATGACAAAACTTTTAATCCTAATTCCTAATTGTAATATAAATTGCAATAAAAAAGTCTTAGTTAATTTTGATAAACATATTTTTTAACAAATTATTTCTTTTACCGTTTAATTCCAATCGATTTGACAATGCCTATTTATTCCAATGTGACCAAATCACTGCATGTGATACATTTTTATAATGTATTTTTTTTTTTATATTTTTGTTACTATTATACTTACTATATTACTAGAAGAGTTGTAAATGATATTTTTATTATTTATTATAATAGATGTTTTATTTGTGGAAATTTAATTCGTAGTGGGTAAACAAATGAAATAAGATTAAAGAAATTCCAGTGCTCATTTACTTATAAAAATTTATTATGATTTTAGAAAAATATTAAGTACAAAAATCACACATTGCTTTCACTTGTATCTATAATTTTATACGATTATAAATAGTAAAGGAAAATAATACATACCTCGAATAATATTTGTATATTTTGTTTATATAATTCTCAATATCACAAATACGTATGTAATTGGGTTTAGTTACCATTTATTATTATTCTTTTTGACTTGACTTAAAACAACTTTTGCAATAAGTTTATAACTTTCATTAAATTAAAATTTGTTTTTATTTTTAATTGACAAATAAATCCTTCAGTTTTGATTCTTTATAAAGTGTACTGCAAAATTATATTTTTTGTAATACGTAAAAAATTGAGTTGTACTATACATTCGATTTACTCGAATTTATAGTAAAGAGACTCGGAAATATGTTTTGTAGAAAAAAATAAGCTTACTCATATTACATGACTTAATTTTAATAATTCTTTTTTAAATAATGTAAATGTATTGGGTGTAGCAATTGTATGGATGTAATTTTTATATTATGTATTCTAAAAAATGTGAGTAAGTAATAATTTTCAATTTGAAAGTTGCTGTGATAGATTAAGTTAATGTTGTTCTTGTTGATAGGTGTTGGGTCAATAAAGAAGGGTTAAGGATAATGTTGTGTTTTATTTATGTATGAATGAATGAAGGAATAAATAATTTTATTCTGAATTTTTTCACTTACATAAAGGGATAAGTGTGTGTTTGAGTTTCCAATATCTTGAAGTGAGTTTTAAAGTTTCTTTTGGTGTTTATCCATTATATAAGGTGAGAAAAATTAATGTCTCACCTATGGCTGTCATATAAGTGTGCTGTCTCTTTCACTTTTAAGTTATTCGATGTAGGTATAGAGACAAGAAGGAATAAAAATATTTAAAACATTTGATTTAATTAAAATAGAAGTAAGGGGCTAATTGATTAATTGATTTGAATAATAAGGCTAATGTCGAACGTCGCTAATCAATAAAGGTCGCACGTCGTCATAGCTTATTGTAGATAAATACATAGTTATTATAAAATAAGGTTTCCACTTTCTAAAAGAAGAAAATACTGCAAAATATATGATTGCTTCTAATTGATTTCATTGATTCCAATATCAATATTTAATCTTTTAATGATTTTTTTTTGTTAGTAATTGTTAAAAAACGTGTCATTGATTTTTAAATGATATTCCAACTTAATTCAATGTCGTTGATTCTGTACTACTTTTTAAGTTGTAGTAGTTGATAGCACTTGATATAATTTGAATCTTCCCCTATGTTCCATCACAAAATTAGATAAGATTAATTCTAAATACTGCAAGTTAAAGACAATAAGCCTTTAACTAATTTGCTCATAGTGGGTAGTAAGTATTTAGTAATCTGTGGTTGTGATAATCACACTAAATTTAGTGTTCAATTTATTACTGTACCTAACATTTATTTCAAACAGATTTTTTCTTATAAGAATCATGTTTCACCTTAGAATAATTATACTTAAGCTTCTATAACTTTTTGTGTTACAAAGAAAATCGTCATAAAAAAAACTGTAAAGTTCCATTCCACAGTTCCATTCAGAGTACATTATAAAAATTTAAAACTCGCGCTATAACGAAGCGTCATATGATTTGTGTAAATTTGACATATTAATTCCGATTCACACAAAAATAATCGTACCAATAATTTTCAGATACTTTTTTAATAATATTATGTGACAAAATTCTTATATTTTTCAGTTATATTAGAAGTTCTAAACTAATTAGTGGTATCGGAATCACGTAAAGTTCAATGTCCTCAAATATTTTTAGGAATTATGTTCATAAAAGCATAAAATGGAACGTTGTTAGAGCAGCGCTTCGCATCAGCTGTTAAAGAAAAAAATAACGGGAAATCGACGATGGAGATTGGTCACACCGACGGCCACATCAAATCTGGGGGTCTAGCGTGTGACCCTGTTATTTCTATCCTATAATAAAATAGCTGTGTAATTCTTGTAAAGTTCTGCTTTGTTGAAATAGAAATATAGTAAATTATAGTGTTATTTATGTGTAAAATATGGAACGTGCAACTGGAACTGAGGTGTTCGGGTGTGGCTCGACCCAATCCTCGGACATAACGCTAAATGTACAAACGACGACTGGTGGTAATTTCTCCATTAGCGTGAACTGTAAAAATTCAGTGGAGTATTTGAAGAAACTTGTTTCGAGGAAATTGAAAGTGTCTAAGGATCGAATATGTTTGCTTCATCGTGAAAGGTAATTTCGGAGGCGTCAGACGCCAAGCCTCTATTGTTAAACATAGGTATCGCGGAAATAAGTTGCGTCGATACGATGACGCATCCGCGTCCTTTGACTTCATTATTGATAAATGGTTTGCTCTTTGCAGACAACTGATAGACGGGACATTGGAAGAAAACGGCCTGTTGGATGGATCACGCATTACTTTACTTCCGAGTATCGAGACGGGGCTTCTGGTACGTACGTCACACAATTTCGCAAGCCTTTTCAATGTCCCATGATAATCACGTGTTTCATAACAATGTTCAAGTAATCAGTGAAGTTATCATTTTCAAGTGTTCTTGTAATATTTTTATTTCTCCTGTTTACAGAGCCAGAGATCAGAGAACTCAGTGATGCAAGCATTGGAAACCTTAAATGATAATCAAGTGAATGACTTTCTAAGTGGCAGGTCACCTTTAAATCTTACCATGAGACTAGGAGACCACATGATGTTAATCCAGCTGCAGTTGTCCACCCTGAACTCTAGTGCAGCTAGTGCTAGCCGCTCATTAAGGACATCAACACCTACAAAAAGTACTGCACACACAAAAGCTGACAGTGAGCCAGCAGGCCCCCAGACAGCCCCTCCCAAAACACAAAATGAAGTTAATCCTGTAACTGATGACAAACACAAAGAGGAGTTACATGGGTTAGAAAAACAGGATTTAGACTTGTTACAGAATGCATTTGACTTATACAGGTCAATGGCTGAAGAGAAATATGCAGAGAAAATTGAAGCACACAAAGAAGATGCATTGAACTCCTCAAATTGCACATTGTCTGACTTGACTGATACATCTGTGGAGAGTGAACAATCTCCCATAAAGTCCCTATCTAATTTGGTGTCTAGTCCTATACATGCTACCTCTGACAACAGAGATGCAAAAGCAATAGCAAACTCTGTAAAAAGTAGCTTGTTAGACTTATTATCAAATAAATCAGTGAATGATATGCCATCAACTAGTGCATGTGATAAGCCATGCACATCCACACATACAGACAGTTCAATGAGTGATGATAGTGATAATTTTACTGAGCAAAGTTCTTTTCTGGCTGAAAATACTATAGATGAATATCCAATGGAGAATTTGTTTAATAGTGCAGTTGATAAAGGGCTGTTCACAGAGCAGGACGAGACAATGATGGACCGTGAAATATCAAACTTGGCCACCACTAGTCATGGCACTCAGGAGTCAACTTCAGGTCCACTACCGTCCTTCCAAAGTATAAATGAACCATTGAAAAATAAAAGATTCCAATATTTATTGCACAAGACATCCAAGTTCAAGCATCCTATTGGTCAAAACAAGCAGAAAGCTTTCATGCAGGTTGCCAATAAGAATAAGAAAAGTGTTCAAACTGATACATCCTTCCCACAACCGTCTACCTCAAAAGTGGAGCCCTCCACGCCTAAAAAGACTGCAACTGGTAGTCAAACAGATATATATGCAATACCATCAACTTCTAAGCAAACTCCTGCTTCCTCAGAGGAGGGCCCAGTTATAGATACCAAGGCTTTAAAGGAAGCATCTAGAAGTCTAACACAGAAGTTAAGGAAATTATCAAAGGAAGTGTTGACAAAGAAAATTGATCTCAAGACATTGGAACAATCAGTGCGGTCAAAGATTAGTCCTGGAGCTGTGATTGAGTCAATGAAGCACCACGGCAGGGGAATATACTCTGGAACATTTTCTGGGACGCTCAATCCTGCTCTTCAAGACAGGTAAATACAAATTTATTAATATTAATCATTCAGATGTCTAATGTTAATGTCTTTATGTTGCTTTTTGTTCATTGTATGAGGTTAATGATAAATTAAATTCATTAACTCTTTATTAAATAAATAAAGTTAATTGTTAGATTTTTTATAATTTCTGTGCTTCAAGGTTATTTTATTTAAGCATTGTGAACAAAAGATGTCAACAAATTTTAACAGACAACACACATGCATTCATTTGATTCTATTTTATTTTTCTAATTGAGAATGGTTTGCTTTTATGGAATAAAAATTATCATGAACTAAATATTAACCAGATGTGCCTATATCCTTTTTCATTGGTGTAAACAGTGATAAGTAAATTTGTAACCAATCAATTTTGCATTACAATTGCAGTAGTAAATTTAAGATTAAATAAATACAGCCATGTATTGTTATCAGCACTACAACCATAATGTTATACTAAGATAACTTTCTTCAATATTTACATAGACGTGTACATACTTTGATATTACAATATGTTAATGTTACATTACAGATATGGCCGACCAAAGAGGGATATATCCACTATAATTCATATTCTAAATGATTTGCTATGTGCTACGCCACCTTTAAACCAGGTATGTAATCTCTGATAATTTTTGATTAAACAGAACATGTTCTGTGTAAATTATTTAAAATTATGCAAAATGTTATTTATTATAATATACATAACGGTACATATTTGCAATTCATTATGTTTAAACAGTTATTGATTTCATAATAATTAGATTACTATCTCATTTTTGTTTTCAAGTTCCCGAATATTGTGTCCTTTATAACATTATACTTCTTCATTAATGGGTTATAGGCTAAACATTTCTACTTTTGTTTTAGTACCTAATCGATTTTTATAAAGGTTGCAACTGCAATACAATCATCAATCTTTAAGAGTATTCACAGAAATTTAGAATTTATAGACAAAACATAAAGAATCCATTCACAAGATCTATGGAGTTCATTTATGCAATAAGATTTATTTAATAACCTTCATTAAATAGAATTATGTACTAACTAGCCGTCCGCCCCGGCTTCGCCCGTGGTACATATTTCGCAATAAAAGGTAGCCTATGTTCTTTCTCAGGGTCTAAGGATTGTCTGTGCCAAATTTCAGCAAAATCGGTCCAGTAGTTTATGCGTGAAAACCATACATACATACATACAAACCTTTCCTCTTTATAATATTAGTATAGATTACAATAAGTGCAGCTTGATTACGCATTTTTTATAGGACCGACTTCGTCAGCCGCCATTTTGTGTGGTGTCATAAAAATTTTAATAATCACATTGTAAACTGTGTTTGAGAATGAGCAACAAACATGAAGATGTTTATTTGATTTGTGGTGTTTTGAAAATACTTTATGATTGTATTCAGAATTTTTCTAAACTATGTTTTATCGATTACAGAAGGATTTGAAGCACACGTGTACCAATACGAATTTAGACGAAGGCAACAAATGCCCAAACTGCAGTCAAGCGACGTGTTCCTACGGCCAGTGCGACGGCCACCATCCCTCCACCTCTAGTAGAAAAACTTGTACCTGCGCCAAGGACTGCCAATGCAATCGCCTTAACCCCACGCTATGTTTAAATTGCGAGGGGAAATCCAGCATGAACGAATTGTGTCAGAAATGCTCTATGGCCAAGACAATAGCGATGGAAAATACGAAAACCAAATGTAAGTTGGAACAGCTGAGGCTCGTTATGCAGCAGAAGAAGGAGAGACGAGAAGCCCGCAAGTTAAAGACCCTTCCTTACCCGACACCGACTAAACCTATAGCGGCACCCGAAAAGGAGGAAATCGAAACTATTGCTTAATCCATCTCCGTTTAGCTGCTGCATTGCCAGTACGAACAACTTGTGCAAATATAAGTGTCGCTGTAAAATAACCTTTACTCGATACATGCCGCGCGATAAATTTCTACAATGTTAGTTCATACTGACAATGATAGCAATGTGTATACATTTTTATGTGTTACTATAGTAACACATTTGTATAGCGAGCTACACTATTCTAAATTAGCGTATTTAAAAGAGTTTGGTCTGTAGGCGTAAATCTTAAGTGTTGTATGTACAAATAATAGTTAATTAGCGAAATATTAGTTATAGTGTATTTGTATAGACTCCTCTGACAATGTTGCCCTGGTGCGGTCGATCGGATCTTTTGTTGTTATACTTTTTTTATTTTATTGGGTCCATACTTTTTTTAGACATTTTGTTTACCTAGTTCATTTTTAGATATCTGTTGATTGAAGTACATTTTGGACAATAAGTTTTTAATATTAAAATTTATTATTATTGCATGATGGAATATGGAGTTAAATTTTCGTTTATTAAAACTGTGGAAAATGAAGACGGTTTCTTGTTTCTTAGTATTTAATGAACTCCATGTTTTATTTGCTTGATTGGCACTGTTATTTTTAGTTATTTGTTTTTCTTTTCAAAAAATATGTTATTTAAAATAAATGTTTCCTTACTCACCTCACTCATATAGTTTTTTTTATTATAAAAAAATATAGCATATAAATAAGAATATTGGAACAGCAGTGTTAAATGCTCTATCCTAAAAATATCTAAATAATATTAGTATTAATTGCTTTGTATATTATAGATATTAAGAGTGCTTTTTACTCTTGAGTTAAAAACTAAATTCCAAAATTAGCACTTAATACAAAGTATCATATTGTAATAGATTTGAAATATATAACGGTCTCACATACTATTAAACATAGAATTATCGGGCAAAAAATGGAAACTTTAGTTTCACATATACCTACACAATATGAGGACAGAAAAATTATATTTTGTTAGCAATATTTATCATCAAAGCTTTTATTTAGTAGCGACAGAGTATTAAAGGCAGGACAGGTTTCATGTATTTTTATCATTTACAATCACACGAATGCCTTAGGAACGTTATAACGGGTAAGCTTAGATATATTTTCGATTTGTGACGAGTGACTTATTTTTATAATGATGATTTCTGATGAATTATGTTAACGAAGGTAGTCTATGTCTTCCGCGTCTACACATTTTTCGCCACGTCATAATTCCTTGTCTTGGTTTGGGACCAAGAGTTTCAATTCCAAAAGCAATACAAATCAGTGTGAAACATGAAGTGCCTATTTATGTGTAGAAAATAATTGTGTTGTGCCATATTTGTATAGCTATAGACCACGTTAACAAGTCGGTGTGGCACTTTCGATTTTTACTGTTTTCGACACTAAACAAAATTAAAAAATATAGACATCATATAATATTGTTGAATAAGATCTATGTAAATAAGTTTGTTACCACGCTAGCTACGAAATATTTTGTTATGATATGAAAATTAATAAGTATTTAGGCTAATCGGTTTGAGGAGGTCGTGAATTGTTTTTGTCCTTGTATTTCGCATGTATAGTGAGAATAAAATTACTTAACTACGTGGTAGTTTTTATTTATTTGTTTTATCGACTTCCCGGTAGAATGTACCTACCAGGTATACAGGGTGTAATCGTTAAGTGTGCACAGGCGATTATTCTGTAACTATTACAAAACTATCAAAAAACTTTAAACTGATATCGAAAGTACTTAACCTAATGAGTAAAATGGCAATAATACATTTTTAAAAATAAAACGAGAAATATCTAAAAAAATTACTTTAAGCCCTCCCATACATTTAGTATGAGATATGAATATCCCATGTACATTTAATATGAAAGATTTTAGCTTTTTCTTTCTCTTTTTGGTTTTCTGTTTTAATTTCTTCGTAAATTTGAAGGGAAGTTCATTTAGAAACTGTAAATAGAGTTCCTCACTGTATTGCACAATGAGAACGTCACTTCGAAAATCTGCTATGAATACAAAATGCATGGGAAATAAAATGTATGGGAGCGTTTAATGTAACATTTTTGGATATTTCTCGTTTAATTTTTTCAAACTTATTATGGCCATTTTACTTATTATGTTAAGTACTTTCGATATCAGTTTAAAGTTTTTTGATATCTGCAATAGTTACGGAATAATCGCTTGTGCACACTTTACGATTACACCCTGTATAGTCAAAATTTTAAGTGATCATAATATATTTTCGTAAAACATTCCAAAGTATGCAGACTGCAGTATGCGTCGTTCTTATCCACGTGGGTCCACACAAAGAAAGCCGCTTGGTGCAGCAATAATAATATAAGTATATAAGCATATAAGTATAATAAATTGACGAGTAATTTCTGATTAGAAGACAACGTATGGACACCAATAGATACTTATTATATTAGATCTCTACAATATATAAAAAGTAACCAGACAAGCTTTCACTAAAAATCCGTCTAATCTTGCCTAGTCTTCTTAGTTGGAAAATGAGTACATAGTGTGTGTAGTGTGTCACGTCATTATAGGTATAAAATATAAACGAATAGGAATTTTATGAATAATAAGTTTTCCGCCCGCGGCTTCGCCCGCTTTGCCTAAAACCTAATAAATTATGTACTAAAACCTTCCTCTTGAATCTATTCTATCTATCTACACTATCTATTAAAAAAACCGCATCGAAATCCGGTGCGTAGTTTTAAAGATTTAAGCATACAATCATAGGGACATAGAAAGCGACTTGTTCTATACTATGTGATTTTGGGGTGACTTGTTTGAATCTATGTGCATGTGCACTATTTTGCATGTTATACTAAAATATAAATATATGTGATGTAAATAAATGGAACATAGCTTTAATATATTTTTATTTAAAAATATTAACTACTGTCTATACATGATTAACAGTCATAAAAATAAATTCACAACACAAAATTTAGAAACAAATTTCGCTTGTACTTTCGATATGTTTACTCACAGGATATTAAGGAGAAAAATAAATCCAACACTAACTTAACTATATAAGTTTTGCAAGCGAGTCTTAGCAAAGTCGGATGATGGAATAGATTTTAAGTCTTAATAGTAAACATTGAGAGCGACGTCTTAACCTAGCGATTACAACGAAGGGAGCTTAAATCAAAAATCTGTACGTGTCGTAAATTATTTATTATAAAGTTCATCTCATATAAATAGCACATAACCCACTCGTTCGCACACTGAACCGGAACAGACACGCGCGTACTACGAAACCTCACACTACAACATTTATAACTAAATTCGCTCATGATTCAGGGTCGTCGAAATCTTGTTGCGGATACAGACTATACAATAGAAGAAGTTGATCGATGAAATTTATACAGGCTGGTTTTTGGCGCGCTGTCAGCGCCGTTCGAATCGGAGTTCCATTTTCGAATTCGCATCCGCACAACCCCGCGCGAGTCGTCCCTACGATTAACCACAATATACAGATACAACCAGTAGGGAAACTTCATACAACATTTTTAAAATGGCTCACATACACAAGAAAGCGTGTTTACGAGAATCGTAAGGGTATTATGACAATTGATAGATATAAGAATACCCTTAGACACGCTTGCTTGTGTGCGTGAGCCATTTCGAACGTTTTGTATGAAGTTTCTCTACTGTATGTATGTATTTATTTATTTTATGTATATTGTGGATTAACTTAGAACAAGAGCGTGCTCATGCCGCCCATCTCCGCCTGTTCCTTGACGAAGATCTCGAAGTATTGGTATATAATAGTAACGGCGAGGAGTATTCCCGTTCCCGAACCGATGGCTCCGAGGAAATCAGCCAGTACTGAAAGCGCGCCGATACAAAGTCCACCGAACGCGGCTGCTGTTGGGATGTATCTGTTCAACTCGTGGATCATCGAGTTGTCACGGTGACCACGCATCACCATCTGTTGTTCTTTCAGTTGCTTGGCGACCTAAGTGCAATACAAAAACGACGTTTTAGAATAGAAAATTAAAGAATATACAGGTTTTTTCATTAAATTGTAGTTGAAGCGTATAATATTTATGTAAATTGATCTGCTGTAACAAAACCACAAATATGTTTTATCACGCATGGATTTTTTATTTACAATTCTTATAACCACACTGCAACAATGCCTATAATAATATTATTATAGCATTCTAACATTCATCCTACTCAACTTAAAAAGTGACTATAGACACTGCCAATCGAAATAAAAACTGACAATTTAAGTATAATTTTAATTCAAAACTAAAAATAGATACTGCTGATAGAAATGTAACCATATTATAACTAACTAAAAAGCTGCTCAACGCAACCCTTCAAAAAAAAAAGCTGCTCAACACAGCTCAAACTTATATTACGTCAGTAAAAAAAGCACTCACATCCTTAGCCGACGAGCCGCTCACATCGATCCAGGTCTTGGAGAAGAACGCACACGACCCCAGCATGAAGAATATATAGAGCACTGCGTGTAACGGGTCCTGGGCTATGTGCGCTAGTGACTCCGGCGGGCTGAAGTAGTAGCACAGGCCTCCGACCGGGTAGGCCCGGGCTGGCCCACCACCGCCTACATCTGCCCACACGCCCAGCAAGTTCACTAGGAAGTTGCCGCTGAACTTGACCGCTAACATCTGTGGGTAAAGGACTTAGTATGTATGGGGCAGAGTTTAAGTATGTATGGGGCAGAGTTTAAGT
>CAJQZM010025791.1:0-10462 GCA_907164665.1 Colias nastes
CTTGAGGAGACCATTAAAGGTTTCTCAAAGATCTTGCAAGGAGAATACGACCACCTTCCTGAGGTCGCCTTCTACATGGTTGGACCTATTGAAGAAGTAGTTGCTAAGGCCGAAACACTTGCGAAGAGTGCATAAACATAAGTGATCTTGTAACTTTTAGTCATTTTCAAAATCAGTTATTTATTGGATATATACCTGTTACAATATTGCATGACTGGTGATTAGTTCTAGCAATAAATAAACTTTATAAAGGATATTATGTGCTTTCTTTTTGTCTAATTTACCTATTAGTTTCATAGCTTAACTTGTTCATGATTGGATCATATTCATATTATGATGGTGATAAAACACCACAAGTTTTATTTTGTCACCTGTAATTGTTTTATAGTCAAAAGTCAGCTGAAAATCATTTTCTTGAACCTACCAAAGACTACTTATTACATAAAGTTATTGGAATTCAGTGGAAAATTGGCCATATCACAAAATTAAAAATAGGTCACGTATATTTCATAATATACCTAAGATTTATTCATATATTTTTTGGCGACATTAATATTAAAGTACAATCGTACATTTCAAGACCAAAAATGTCAAGTTTTTTTTTTACATATCTCTGATCGATTTTCTATTTATAATTATGTACTATAAAATGTATAGGTACAATAACACTGCTTTAATTTGCAACTGGAGCTACTCGCTTGTTATCTGGTAAAATGGCCTATGTGCTAATCCATATTCCATACTCTATCTCTGTTCCCAAATTTATACAGATCTGCTGTTAGCTGTTTTTGCTTGATAGAATTACAAACGGTGCCGCGCGGTTCGATCCGCGGACAAAATTATTTCTGTGGCTTCAGTGTGATTATGGTATATGAGCTAGGTACCTACATTACTGCAAAGTATCATCAATATCTGTTCAGTGGTTTTTGCGTGGTGTAGTTCAATTATCAAAAAATATTTTCCGTAGGAAAAACTAAAACAAGTCGGTAATGAGCATGCGTTAACCACTGAGACTACCAAGAAGGCAATATTCATGTTCATTTGTATAGACTGTAGACTGAAGTGATTATTATTATGGTACTCCATAAATTGAACTAGTTTGTTAATACTTTCTATACTCTTCATTATCTACTGGACAAAGCAGGAATCAATAAATTTCACATTTTTACAGCAAATGTGGCAGAAATGTGTAACTGCTACTTTGTCTGCTAGCCTGCTAGGTTGGAAAAATAAATTCGATCGTGAGGCGAATTTCGTTTTCGAATCATTGAGATAATATTACTACGTATGGAGGAGACACCACGAACAAAATCTGTGCGCCATTTTTTTGCTCTAAGTTTTAAAAATTATTATCTAGTTAGAGTTAGGTACTTACCGATGAAAGTTATTCCTTTGCACTTTTCCGTATTATTTGTTCAATATCGTAACACACACGAAGGCATATTTGATGCGTTTCACTTTAAAACAAATAAAAAATGAGCGTGCAGTTACGCCATATGGCGTATGTTGAGCGGAACATAAGTGATGTAGGCGGTGTCGTCTCCATATGTATATCTCAATGTTTCGAATAGCGTCTTTCGCCTAACCGTTCTGATTGGTGGCCATTTTAGCCTAGCGATCAAGTTTCGCCCAACAGGCTTGGGTTCAAATCCCACATAATAATAATTGATTTTTTTTATCAACTATGCTGTAATTATATTGCTATAAAAAACATCTTAAGGCGCCAATAGTGTATGTAACTAAATTATTGAAGGGTTAAAAATAAAAGAGGTTATTTATGCACTTAAAAATTTATAATTTTTATCGTTTTCCTCCAATGCGAGTTGTTGGTTTCTGTGAGACTTTCGCAGCCTTAGCTTTAGGAGGAGCCTTTACTTTAGTTGGAGGTGCGGTGGTCTTCTTTGCTGCTTTGGTCGACTTCTTAGCTTCCTTGGCAGCCCTGAAAAAAAAAATACAATTCAGCATACAACCAACCAATTCAGTGCCCCTATAACTAGAGTTCTTTTCACCTTATTTACCAGCATTTACACATTTTACACACATCATTTCTCATACAAATTGTAATTTTTAGTTATGCATGAGATATAATATTGCCCAACATTACCCTCAACACTTTCTAACCCCAAAGCAGACAGATCTTTTCAGTAAGGGGGTCAAAACTATGGGTTAATTTTAACATCATAACTGTGAGATCACTTGAATGAATGTTAAAATTATAATGAACATATCATTATAATTTTTTCAAGCATTACAATAAACAATAAAACATGCAAATAAACTCACTTGATAGCCTGTTCTCTTTGCGCTTTCCTGACTTCGGGTTTCATGTTCCTCTTAGCCATGATGTCACTGAGAGAAGCACCGACAATAGCCCTTTGGAACTTTTGAGTTCTGCGGGTGCGCTTCTTAGTCTGTTCCTCCTCTTGACCCTTCTTGAACTTGCGCCTGGTGAAATTATTGTACAGTTAGTAATAAAATTACTAAAACCATGTCCTTTATATGGACACGAACAGATCATAATCCAGTAAAAGATAACCTGTATACAAAAACATTGTGCTATTAATTTGCAATTGGATGAAATCCTATCCTAAGTATGTACATAATTAAAAAAATAAAATAGTCTTAATGAGTTGAAGGTTTATAACATATTAGGAATTTTTGAGTATTTTTATTAGTTCTACTATTTTACATTAGCTTAATGTGTAGATTGTGATTTAATAAACAAATCTACACAGCACAAAGTTATAAAAATTAAAAATATTACCTGTAAAGGACAGTCCATGTCACCTTACGGGGATTCCTTCTCATGAGGTGAGCAGCTTCACATTTTGAGTTCAGGAATGTGAAGGTCTGAAATACACAAATTGCAAAATTCTAAGTAATTTTTCAGTCTACATCAATGTTCATTCAATATAATAGCAACTTTAATAACAGTAAGACTTGTAAGAATAGTTACTGTAGATATAGATATATCGTAATAAACATTTGTTTTCCACACATGCATCCAAATCTCAAGTGTATTCAGAAACATAAACCTAGGTGAAGGTTAGTTATTTGTTTACAGCATTTGTACTATATTTTATATCTTATGTACCCAACTCGTGTATGCTATGTAAAATAAAATTGAATGTGAAAGAGATTTTGTCTAATAATTTACCTTTCCATCCACTTTAACCATGGTCTTCCCATGGCCGGGATATATTTTGTAGCCACTGTAGGCGCAAAGTCCGATCCTGAAAATAAAACACACATAATGTAGTCAACACACAACACTTTATTTTGCAGATAATCACCACGACAATCACATAGTGATTAATTATATTATTTTAAATTAAAAATCTTAACCACAACGTACTTCATTTTGACTTCTGTGAAGAAAGAAAGAGCTAGCAAGCGATGCAGTGGGGGGACACTTAAAACAAGCTGTCAAATCATCCACTGAATTGAAAATAGCACTCTCTAACGACACCATCCGAAATTACTAAGCAATTTATATTTACTCAAGTATCCTGCAGATGGCAGTATGACAAATTTGATTAAAATGCCGAAAAGAATTCAGGAATATGACGTTTGAATTTTGTTTTTTTTTATATTACAAAATAATTTTATCATGATTTTATTTTTATGTGAATTTAACAGTTTAGTTCAGTTTAGTTTTTAGTTTAGTTTTTTTAGCAGTTTTTATAATTTTCTTTATTTTAATATTCCACCAATTTCCACATATGGAAAGAAATCCTGAGCGTTTCAAGGCCTGGGTTCATATTGTTGGTGGCAAATTGGAAACACCATCAGACTATGAATATTATAAGAAGAAGGTCATCTGTGATATTCATTTCCGTGATTGTGATAAGAATCGGAATAATCGATTAAATTATATCTTGCACATGGTTTGCTCCACATCTGCTACTGCAACTATGTGTCGAGTTTTGTTTAAGGCAAGTTTAGGTATTTCTTTAGAAATAATTGCGGCACGAATTAAGGGGGGGGGAGGGGAGGGAAAGGGAGGGGGGAGGTAAGGGGAGACCCCCTGTGAAGTGGGGGGGTGCGGAAACCCCCCCTTCTATTTTTTTTAATTTTTTTTTGAGTTTATATTTATACTAGCTTACCGCCCGTGGCATCGCCCGCTTTGTCTAAAACCTTCCTCTTGAATCACTCTATCTATTAAAAAAAACCGCATCAAAATCCGTTGCGTAGTTTTAAAGATTTAAGCATACAAAGGGACATAGGGAAATAGGGACAGAAAAAGCGACTTTGTTTTATACTATGTAAGTATGTAGTGAAATGTAGTTATAAAATATATATTGAAGATTATGGGCTTTCTTGACTGCTCCGGCGCTGCAGAACGTGGCGCTTGCCCCCGTGTACCTCGTTGCAGGCAGGAGTCCTCAATCGCCTTCGTAGCTTCGGCTTTTTGGTCGCCTTTGGCGACCAGCCTCAGCCACTCCGGCTCGCTTGACTCTGCCTGCTCCTCAGCACACGCGGGCGCCACGCTCCTCCGCGCCTCCGAATTTTTCAATACACTCTAGTGTATGACAGACAAGTACCACGTGGAATCGGGGTGGACAGATTCGGTTCTGTTACTAATAATTTGTGTGCGATATACATACAATAAAAAAAACATTTTTTTAATAATTATACATGTTTGATACAATTTACAAGGGCAATGAATGGATCAATTTTATTTTTTTCCAATCAGCGTCTCCACATATGTATTATATTCTTTAATAATATCATTGAAGTTTGGGTGGTTATAGTTATCTTTTTTAAAAAATCTCTTTACAACACGCCACTGGGACTCAATTCTTTGAGTATGAGTCCCATCAGGGGCAACAAATGGGTTGTCTGGGTCTGAGTGATTAACTTTTTTATGAACATACCCATATTGCCCCAATCATATACTTCTCGCCAATAATCCGTATGAATTATTGTCTCTCAGCAACATGCTTTTGAATGAACTATGAAGGAACTATGGTTTTTAATGTACATTTTGACATTTGTTATCTCTTTCAAACACAATTCTTGTAGGTAGTTTTGTCAATGTAACTCAAACAATTTTGAACATAACCTCAAAAATTAAAATTAAGATTTCTCTGTAATTACACGTTTCCGCACGAAAAGCCGCTAATGTATGTTTCGGGGCATTATTATCGATCGAAAAAAATTAAAATCACGCCGAAATTCGTGCCGCAAGTTTCTAAAGTCAACCCCAAGTTTATTCCCCATGGTTATTTTGTAAGTAGGTAGTAGTTTGTTTTATTGCCCTTGGTGGATGGTAAGTGGTGACCACCTTGAGGTATAAGTTCTTCAGTATCACATGCTAGTAATTTCACTGGCTGCTTTACCCTACATATCATAGTTGCATAGTGGATAATGTTAAGGTACCCATCCTGATGTAACCACATATATAATTTAAATTTTTCACTGTTGCAGGTGATTTATCTTCAACACAAGTGGTCACTGTGCCTGCTCCTGATTTAGATCATTCATTACCACAGGTGACACTGCCACTTCCAGAAGCTTCAACTGAAACAGTTACAGGTACACTTCTAAGACTACTTTTATTTTCACATTGTGAAAGCTACCTCTATCCCTCTATGAACAATGCAAAACAAACTTAATTTTGCGGTTCAACTCCTAGAAACAGCTACTGTACCAACCGCAAATAATGAGTTTGTCGCCCTTTTTTCGAATTCCATGCGAACGAAGTCACGGGCTCAGATAGTTTGATATAAATTTGGATATAATTGACCATTTATCATATTATAACTTGACATAATTTTATTTGTTATTCAACATTATTGTAAATAATGGCATGCTGTTGTTTCAGGTTCCATCTCTCAAAACGCAATAATAGCAGAACATTCGTACTGTATACAGTCAGACAAAGCAGTTTTGAAGAATAAAAGTGAGTATATCAGTGGGATAAAGGAGTGCAATGATGGCCGTAGCCACTATGATAATAAAATAACTTCATAGCATAAATTTCTCACTGTTGGGTAGGGGCTCCCTATATTTGGACGAGATTGGCCTATTATACTACACTGGCTACACATGTTGGCATAGGCTTTGGTTTCAAGGTTTCCTTATCTTGCAGTGATGATATTTGCCTTTTTTTTTTATTTACGACATCCTCCGGTTGGAATAGTGCAGTAATGCTGTGTTTTCTTAATATGTCACTACCCACATAATATAAACTTACTTAATAAGTGAATCCTATAGTAGTGCATCAAGCATGTATGCAAAAGGTAGCAAGGGAAATATGTCAAGATTGTAGCAAGTGGCACTCTTTGTTCTCTGCCTACCTCAATGGGATGGTGGCTTTAGTTTATGTATGTGTGTAATGTGTATCCTATAAGGTTTCAGATTTTGCCCCACAGTAAACCATTAAGAGTGCATACTGTGTAACAAATTTCAAAGTTTCCTACTATTATTTAAAGTTTTGTATATCAACTTGCAAATTTGTGCAACACATGCGTGTACAGTGCGACACAAAAGAGATGACATAAAATGAGGGCGCCACCGTCGCTCATATAGCAACACTGATACTGCGACGCAAGCGATCTTGATACTATAGAATAAAAATCAAAAATATAAAAAGTAATAAATACTGCGATTTAAAGTTGTTTCATTCATCATCGTGTTAAGACAAAAATACATTAGTATTTTAAATGACCTACCTAGGTCAAATTTTACTTAAATGTATTTGGAATTAGTTTATAAAAATCGGTCAAGCCATTTAGACTGCAGAGACGCACATAGAATCAAACATACGAACAAACAAACATACATACATACAGCTCAAACCTTAGCTCAAACACATTACCCTCCTTCTGGGTCCGTAAGGTAAAAAAAAAAAACAAGGTGATTTGAAAACTACATATTTTTATTTATTTTTTGTAGATATTCTCCTTCATTTTTACTCCCTTGCTCCACTATCCTGCGTACTGTGCTTTCAGAAACCCCTATAACAAACGAATTAAGATGAATAAAATAAAATAGTACATTTAACATATTTATTTAGTAGCTTAAAACTATTTTTTTTTTATGTCGGAGGCCAAGACTCACTTTGGGTCCCTGCGCCACTCTAGTAAGTAGTAAGTAAGGATTCATAGATAGCTGTATGAAAATAGTTATCACTATACTATTTAAGGCTGGTTGGATTGGATATAACTTCTTGACTCAAATTGTGCTGGTCGCACTATAAAAACTAGTTTTTGTTTTCATACAAATAACCTCAAATTAAATTTCAAAAACGTAATAATCGCCATATATACGTACATTAAACACTCGTCACTAATGGGATATTCTATTTTACGTAGTACTGAGCAAAAATAAATGGAATCTCACCGGTATAATCTGCTGTACGTTTGTAAACGTTTTCCAAATATTTTTCTCGTTTTTCAGCTTGAAATTATGAGAAACACCGAATGAAAACTTTATATATGGCATCACGGACACCGCTACGTTTAACCTTTTTCATGATTTCTCCTTTTTTGAGTAAATTTCTTGTTCAAAATTACAATTTTATCATAAGAATTCTCAACTTCACCAAAAAAACAACAAATTTTAATTCAACTTGACAGCTGCATTGAAAATTCAGGGTTGCCAGATAATGAAAAAAAAATTAGTTCCAAATTAATTAATTTCATCTCTTTTATGTCGCACTGTAATAAAGAAATTTAATATAATAATATCTCCGGACAACTCACACACGGCCATCTGATCCCAAAGTAAGCAAGCATCAAGAAGAGCTTGTGTTATGGTGATCAGACAACTAATAAACATACTTATATATTTCTAAATACATACATAAATTAGATAAATAACACCCAGACACAGAACAAATGATCATGCTCATCACACAAAGATTTTTCCTGGGTGGGAATCGAACCCACGACCTCCAGTTTAGCAGTCAGGGTCACTAACCACTAGACCAACAGACCAGTCAAATAAATAAATCAAATATTGGGGTACAGAGTGGTATTCCAGTTGATTAACATATAAATGTTTTATTTCAGAAACCAAATATACGGAGTCTGCGCCACCTCTCATACGGGAGCAGCTGCAAACAAGCAGAAGAAAATTGAAAAACCTGCAGACAGAACTCCAACGACTACGCAAAAGGAGCCACAACTTCAAAACAAGACTTGCTAGCGCTTCGAAAATGATCATGGACCGAGCTCTAGAAAAAGTGACAGCAAATATGACACTTGCTGCCAAAATTTTTACTAAAATGTAATGTAGGGAAAGCTACAAAAAATCGAAAGGGAGAAGATTTACATTGAAGGAGAAAGTATTATCACTTTCAATGTATAAAAGAAGCCCTAAGTGCTATACATTGCTAGCTTCATATTTTTGTTTACCCTCGGCAAAAGCCTTGAAAAGATTACTGGCAAAAGTGGAGAAAGTGGAATGAACAAAGCAGTATTTTTAAAAATGAAGGAAACAGTGAAAGCCTTGTCTCCCCAAGATCGACTATGCTGTCTAATATTCGACGAGATGTCGATAACACCCCAAATCCAATACGACGCGGCCAAAGACAAACTAAAAGGTTTTGCTTGGGGCAGCAAAACCTTTGCTGATCATGTCCTAGTATACATGGTCAAGGGTATTAGAAAAAATTTTAAACAGCCAGTGGCATATTACTTTACCAGTTGTTTAAAGAAAAGTAATTTAAAGGAAATAACCCTGAATATTACCAGGTATGTTCAGAGTACAGGTTTAAATGTTTTGTGTACAGTTTGTGACCAAAGCGCCACAAATGTAGCTGCAATCAATGAAATGATTGAAGAAACAAAAAGAAAATACTTCCAGCAAAACAAAGAGTGGCGACACAGTATAATAGAATATAAGTGGCAAACAAATAGTTCCGTTGTTTGATGTTCCCCATCTGATTAAAGGCGGAAGAAATAATCTTTTGACTAAAGACATGAAGTATTTTGATTTTGAGGAACAAGTGGAGAAAATCATTAAATGGCAATATTATCAACAAGTTTACGAAGCGGATCAAAGTTACGGCGAATTGAAACTCCTTCAAAAATTGACAGACGAGCATGTATACACAGAGAAAATGAAGAAAATGAAGGTGAAAACAGCTGCGCAAATCTTCAGCCACAGCGTCGCTGTGGCAGCTGAACACCCCACGGGAAGAGGCGTGTGTCCGGTGGAATGTCGACAAATTATAAAATTCACGAAAATTATGGACAATCTTTTTGACTCGTTAAATGCAAGTACATTTTATCCCAACAATGGCAAAATATATAAAAGTTGTGTTAGAAAGAATTAAAAATATAAGCAAAGATTGTAAGATCTGTAAAAAAGATATGGTCGGTGATAAAAATACAGCTTCAAATGCATACATTAGATCTAAGGAATACAAAATAAGTAGCCACTGTCTTGTGTATCCTTCAAAAGGTATGGAAAAAGGTTTCATTCAATTGCAAGAAATAGTAACGGGTATTCTCAAAGAAAATGTTCCAAAAAGCAAAATAAAGGATAAAATTTACATGCTTGCTGATATAATGGTAGAATGGTACCCGTAATTATCATGAAGATCAATTAAAAAAATATTTTAATAACACGGTAGCTAATGTTTTAATAATTATATAGTTGGTGCCGTACAATCAATATTTATTTATTTATTTATTTAAATAGGTACACATCACAGCTGACAATTTTGACTAATTATACACAAATTTAATCACATGTTGCGGTAAAATGCCAGCCAAATTGTATGTACACAGCACAATTGAGGTTAAAAAAAAAATATTAAAAATTACATTATTTAGCACAATTCATAGATCAAGTAAAATATTTTTTTAAATACATGTCATAAAATAAATTGAATCTAAATCATAGTACAGATAAATATCACATCACTATAGCTACAATTACAATAAAATACAGTTAAATCAATAAATACCTACGTTACATTCAATCACATAAAATAAAATTCATTACATTCCATCACAGTATAACAATAAATTATGTCTAACAATCAGTAAAGTATCTAAGAACTATGGAAGTCAAAGATTAAATTATCAACAATTCATTCAAACAATTCATAGATCAAGTAAAATATTTCTTTTTAAAATATACATGTCATTAAATACATTGAATCTAAATCATAGTACAAATAAATATCACATCAATATAGCTACAATATAATAAATCACATAAAATACAGTTAAAATCAATAAATACCTACATTACATTCAATCACATAAAATAAAATTCATTACATTTCATCACAGTAGTTATAACAATAAATTATGTCTAATAAACAGTAAAGTGTCTAAGAACTATGGAAGTTAAATTTTAAATTATCATAGAACTTGTAGATTAGACCTGAGCACGGTTTTGACCTGATTTTTAAATTTACCCAGTTTTGGATCAAATACGTCAAGTTCTGTGTCTGGCTTACGCGAAGTCAAATCATTATACAGGCGACACATACGGACCA
>CAJQZM010025792.1:0-11033 GCA_907164665.1 Colias nastes
CAAATCCAAATGGCCCCACTCTCAACTCATCATCGCCTCTCTTACCCAACTTTGCGTTGAAATCTCCCATCACAACATTGAAGTGGGTTTTCGAGGTATGTATGGCTCTACTTACGTCCTCATACATAACTTCCACTTCTTCATCGGAGTGAGCCGAGGTCGGTGCGTAAACCTGTATGACCTTCAACGAATATCTTTGAGATATTCTGAGTATAAGGCACGCTACCCTGCTCGACACACTCTCGATGCTTACGATGTTGTTGACGAGAGATTTGTGAACGATAAACCCGATTCCACCTTGGGACTGTTGGTCGCCCTCCCGGTAGAAGAACAAATTTCCGGACGTCAAGGTTACCGTGTCCTCCCCCTGTCTTCGGACTTCAGATAACCCTATGACATCCCATCGTAATTTGTTCAATTCCTCTTCCAGCTCAACAATCTTTTCATCCGTCCTCAAAGTGCGTGCATTATATGTTACCAGGGCCAGGGGTCGTCGGGAGTGGTAGCCGGATCTCATCCGGTGATTCTTAGCACCCCTTTCCCCGCCGTTACCATGGCCGCTACCGTAGCCAGGAATAGCGGGGCTGCCGGGTACTAGGGGCCTGGTTGAGGGTGTACTCATCATGAGGGGTATGATGCCATACTCGCCACGCTTGGCAGGCGGGTTGGCGAGCGCAGTGGACAAGTATATCATTGTGGAAAGTCTAATCTTCATGAAACACAATAGTATCTTTTTGTGCCCAGACTTGGCTATTGTAAACAAACCTGTTACTGAATATAGCGCGATGTGATATGCATTAGTTACCCTAGTATTTACATCCGGTCATCCACGCTGTGTTGAAGGCGTGGTGACGTCACTAGTCAATGGGCGCCGACACATTGGCGCTTTGCCAGCAGCTATAGCCGCTGGGGGCGTGTTTATTTCGATACTTAAAAACTCGGTTCAATGTTTGGATTGTACTGCGTCATAGCAAATAATTCTTCGTGTATATTTTACTTTGGTAAATGTTTTTTGTTCTCGTTTGCACTCTTGTTTTGGAAATTCTGATTGATCATTAATTTGTCAGCGTCTCTGATTAAAGGGGAACGTGGAAGTAAATTATAGCCTATTTTTGTTTGGTGTTTACGAAGGACGGATAAAAAGTGGCCCGAATCATTTTGCTGCGTAGAAGCGGTACCGTCGTAGAATTGAGCTACGCAGAAATTCTTTATGTAACAGTTCAACAGTTTATGAGTAAACAAATATCATATCATATTATAGTTAGACAGTGTTTATAATGTCTTTATACATTCATGCGTAGATACTATTAAAATAATATTTATCTCTGAACTCAAAGAATATTTTTGACGTTTTCCTTGGCGTGTAGATTAAAACAATTGTATGAGAGATGTTTTAACTCTTCAATTCCCATGTCTAAGTTAATAGCAATTTTGCATTTCTCTTTTACTGAAATAGTTTAAATACATCTAGGGAAGACAAAAACAAAGAACAAAAAAAATACTACCCCCCCATTTTTTTTTTATGATGGTGTCACCTACAGGTGACACTGGGCATTGTTTTAACTTAGGACTCTAAAGGACTAACGAGGTTTTTCTTTTTTTTTGTTGGAAATAAAATATAAATTATTATGATAATATTTATTTATGAACAAGTAGAAAAAAATACATTACTTATTTATTGTGGAACATGTACCAACACTTTAGGAGTAAACCGATATTGCACTTGGCGCACATTTTTCTAGTGCGTTGGTGACAGTACCTGCATCTACGCTGTGAGCCATCAACTGCCGAGTGGTCGTCCGCAGTTCCAGCACTCCTCACTTCTGTGGGCACTCTCATTTGTGCTGAAACACCCCAGGCAGAATTACGGTTGCCACATTCCGCTGGAAATCTTAGTAGGTCCAGTTAGTTTCATCAGCCCTTTGATCAGCCATGCATTTTGGCAAGCTGCTTCTATGCCAAAACACGTTTTTATCCACAAATCCAATGCGATCTACTTTTATGATATGATCCAATCCGTGTTAGTTGGATAAAATGGTGACGATGCTGTTGTCATGCCACATGGCGGCAATAATTTCATCAGAAGCTTTGTAAGGTCTTTTTTCTTCGGTATTTCGACTTCTTCTTCGTCATGTACACAATTTTCTCCAGAGACGGAAGGGTTTTTTTGACATTCTACTTGTGTTCAAAGCATGCGACTAGAAAAATGGAAAATACTAGCGTCATTTTCGTCTCCACTATCTTTGTCAGTCACCACACCATCATCAGGAGGAAGTAAAATAATATCGCCTGGGTCTTCTCCGGCGTGCAACTCCTAGGCAATCTCATCTAACGTCAACCTGTAATACGTAAACAAGTTCTAAAACAATATCACCACATAGCAATAAGACAAAATATAAACAACAGTATTTTTATTACTTACAATGAATTCAGAATAATAAAGTTATTATAATGCCCAGTGTCACCTCCAGGTGACACGGCATATTTTCAGTGCTGTAGTGAAGATGCTATTAGTTATTTTTATCATAACATATATTTATATTATAGATAATACATTCATTTACTACATGTAATAAGAAAAAAAACAATACTTACTGTCGGGACATTTTTATATCACTTAACACTTCAAGGAATCACACAAACTCTGACTACCTCAAATACGCGCGAAACAACTAAACAAATTTGATATATAGCATATAGTTTGCTTTGCCAGAAAAAAAACATGGATATTTCAACTAATAAGCTTTGATACAAACATGGTAGAATTCAAAAATAAATTGTAATGTGGTAGAAAAAAAATATTAAACTACTGTCACCTACAGGTGACACTGGGAATTGACGGGTTAATTAAAATATTTCATATTGATGACTGGTGGCCAATACGTGACCATGACGATACGTCAGGGCCGACCTTTGTTAATTTTAGACCAGTTGCGGTTTGAAATAGAAACGGAACCATTGCAATGCGTGTCGATACGGTACGCTCATGAAATATTTGTGGGTAAGCCTCGGTAGTATACACATACAGTAGATAACCTCGATATACACTACACATATATAGTTGGTACAATATCTGAATAAACTAACTAAACTTTAAGGTGTATTCGTGGAGTTAAAAACGTTACTCGTAAAGAGATTTCTAACTTGTCTGAAAGTTAGTGTAGCCAAAGGTAATCACTTATGTTTGATGAAAATCTATCATGGATGAAATGTTTCAAAGAAAATCGTTTATTTTTATTTCACTCTCCATTTAATCTACTCGGAACTTTGCAGACGACGTTAATCCTATAAATACCTACTACGCGAATTGCTAGACCTTGACATAATGCTGTGACCGACTCGTCTACATATTATTTAACTCTTTTTCGTATATTTATAAACTAAAAGTAGGTAATCTATCGTGCGTGTTTGTGGTTCATTTAGAAATTTTAAATCATGCCTCGTATAATTTAAACAAGCCTGAAACTTCAAGTACTCGTTACAAAACAATCTTCTTACGTAATACGATTAGGGCAATGACAAGTGAAATTTTATTATAGTGAACATTATGCATTGTTATTTTTAATTTACTTGTCTTTAATCTCTTACGTACATAAAATATTTGTTTCTGATGCACACAATACATAGTGAAAAGACATAACAAGATATATCAATACATATAGCTCAATATTCCTTATTATTTCATCACAATGGAGCATGTTCAAGTTAAAATTAATATAATTTACGTCATCAAACGTTTTATATACGATACCATTTACAGCAATTAAAGGTGAAGGTGAAACATCGGGTTAATAACTTTTAAATAATGGCTTGTTAAACCTTATTTAATATTTTGCTTAAATATCTACACACATGATACAGTCATGTAAAACACTTTGATTTGTATTAAATGTATGCCTATATCTTGTTTATTATATTTCTTACATGTGAGAATTATCTTAATCATTTTTAATTAAACAGCTAAACTTGAGCATGAACGGCATGACGTTCCATTTATTGTTTCATCACACTAAATTTATGAATCATACGATATGAGTAGGTATATGCAGGACGTTGTCACCACTATATTTAAACACAATAATGCAAGTTATTCATAAAACAATTAACACAATAATAAATTTACTCAGCTTTAATAAAAAACAAAACACGATATATATAAGAATGGAATTGAAAACATGAAAGTTGGAAATTGAAAACGGGTGCAATAGCCTTTCCCAATATAAAGTTTCCATTCCTCTTCATGCTTTATTTTTGCAAAAAATATCTAGTTTTATATTGCACTAAATATGGCAAAAGAAACAGAGACAGACAGGTTTGCTTTCGCATTTCCAAAGTGTGGATGCTGCGTTTGTCGACTGAGATTACAAATTGGGGACACGTCACGTAAATGTTAAACATTTTAAATATTTGTTGTTTCTCGCGCACCAGATTTGTATTTGCGCGTGTCAGTCAAGGAATTCATGTTGCCATTTTCTTTGGTACTGTTTGTTTAGGGCATTATCAAATAATGAAACGGGTTCAACGCTTGCTATTGTAACCTGCCTTGGTTGGTGATGTTCAAATTTGAACTCCCCAGGGAGCTACGGAAGACGGCATTGATTAATTCAATTTGTGTTACGTCTTTTCGTTTTAGTTGTTGGACAAAGTAGGAAACAAAATGGTAATTAGTTCCATCACTGATTAACAACGTCTTGAGTACGTAATTAAAGGCATACATTTTAAAACTTACAGAATCATGCGGTTGACGCTTATCAAGATTCAAATTTCGTAACTGGTATCACGACCACAATATTCTCATAAAATTTATGACGAAAATAAATTTCCTGAAAAATGTAACCTTACATTTTAACAATAGAGTACAAAATCGCGTATTTTTGTCACATAAAGCAGTTGACAAAAGATTAACACTACTCGGTATTTTAATTGCTCAGTGTTTAAGATTCGGTGTGCAAATATTCTCAATGTTTTACACTCTGTCATATTTTTTATATGTTTGTACACGACATCCTTGGAATTAGTTATCTTAAAGGAAATTGTGTTCTATGTAATTACTACAAGGTGGGAAAACGCATTGCGGCAAAAGACGAGAGGCTTATCTACGTGCTTACAAATCAGGGTTGGAAAAAATCATGATTTTTTTAAAAAATCGAATAAAGCACGATTTATTGAAAAAATCCTAATTAATCATTACTTCTTGATTTTTTCATTTTATTACTTAAGTACCTGTATTTTTGTGCGAAACGGAACGCGCCGCGTGCCTAAAGAGACAGTACGGGGATTTCCCTTTAGTCTAACGTGCTATTGAATGTCAAACACACTTTTTCCAGTGGTGAAGCAATTGTTTGGAGCGATAGCTTCTTCAGCTGCTGTAGAAAGAGTGTTTTCTACATTTGGAATTGTTGACCCTAGTTTTTAATTAAGATATCTTAATCTGTTATATGTTAATTTCTGTGAAAGAAAGTAAAATTAAACCTTTTTGTTTTAATCATTGATTTTTATTGAAAAAATCGGTTGATTTAAATCATGATTAAAATCATGATTAAAATCAAAATGATTTAATCGTGCCAACCCTGTTACAAATTCATTTAGGTTCACCTTAATTTGAATATATGTACAACTTACAAGGCTCAAATTAGACTCCCAGGTCTTAGTAGTACAAAGTAGACTAAAAATACTATTGATATTTATTTTACGAGTAACATTCATAAACATTTAGAAATGTAAACATATAATTTTTGTTGATACTTAAAAAAATTATATTACAGTTTCGTAGAAGCGCATCAAAACATTCAGCATACGTTAACACAATAGCATGAAAATATGATACAAATTGATACATAATAAAGTTGAAAGCTACCCCAGTGAAGGGAGAAATGTGACCTCAAAGAATCGGGGTCGTGTCACCTTTGACGCAAGTGGCGATGTCTACTGCCCTATATGTTTGTCAACTTAGAAATTGAATTCGTGTCTATACTACACGTGTAGTTAGTTCCCTTCGTCCTTCATATAAAAGAAAGTGGTCTTTCATTGAAATATGATAATGCAGTGTATTTTCTAATGTCATTTATTTAAGGAGTAAACTTCCATGTTCTCATTCCGTCAACTATCAGATTAAAAAAACTTCAACCACATATTGAAAGTCTCATAAGCTCATATTTCAAACAATTGTAATACTTACACTTGGCTATCACTTGGCGAGTTTCCATATGGTTTTTATTGTTATTCTTTCCTGAACGCTGTCGTTTATTTGTAATTTGTCCACACTTTGTACAAAACTTGGCAATGACATGTGTAATATTATTTTTTGGAGGTTTCATATTGTGGCGTTTAGGGTGATTGCTGATAGGTTTTATAGCGTCTAATAAAGTTTGTTTTCTAGAGATATTCTGCCAATACTGTTTAATCTGAAAGATTGCTCGGAAAGATTTCATTATTGTCAGAGTAGTAGATAGGTACAATTTATACAAGACTTCTTTATTAGGAGAATGGAGGTTATTAAAACACACACAAAGACACAAAGAAGCAATACACACTTGTGCAACATCTGCCTTTCGTTACTAGTTAGAAATCTTCTTTGAGAATGCCCTAATAAATAATCTTCTAATTATGAAATTGTGATATTCAAACTAATAAATATTTTATTCAAGTATTCATATCACCATAACCTAATTTTATTATTATTCGCATAAACCTAACATATCCTATCCATTGTCACAGATACGAGCGTCTGCTCCGACGCGCGCGAAGCGAGGACCTCAGCGAGGTGTCGGGGATTGGCTGCTTGTACCAAAGCGGAGTGGACCGGCTCGGCAGGCCCGTTGTCGTGTTCATTGGCAAGTGGTTCCCGATCGCTGATATTGATCTGGATAAGGTGAGGATATGTGGTTTGTATATGGCATGTGAGAGCAGGTGGGATGGTCACTTGGTTGGTTACTAAATAGGGTGATTGTGTGAGGAATTAAATATTTATGTTATGTAGGAAGGATGTATGAATCTTACTACTGTAATAATATGATTTGAATTAAAGGTCTTTGTGATTTGTCATTTATGTAATCGAACAATTATATATATCGCAACGCATTTTTAATTAAAATAAGATGCAAACAAGAATAGGCATTGTTAATTGAACCTCTATGTAGTTATGTTCTTAAAACCTAAACGCTCTAGAAACTAATAAATTGATCCACTTACCAAAAATATTGCTTTTCATTCATTCATAAAGGCAGTTCGTTTTTTAATTTAAAGCTAAATATTCTACAATATTTCGTTGTTATACTAGTTACACGCTTAAGCATTATTTTTTCTTGCAGTCAATGACTAATCGGTGGCCAAGACCTAGAATCGTGCAATAGTTGCATGAATATGTATACTGCCTACAATCTTTCTCTGCACTCATTTGTGTGTTTATGTTAATTTGCGCATGTTCCAAACACTTTCTTGGTAATAGAAATACTAAAGTATATTACTACTATGTTTTAAAGTTTCTAGATTTCAAGGGAAAGAATTCGTTGTTAAATTTAGGTTATTGCATGCTTAAATAATGGAAGAAAATACGCATCTTTTCAAATACTTTTAAAATTCTTATTTTAGGCGATTATTATGGCCATATTTGTCACAAAAAAATTCCAAATATTGTAGAAATTTTGTAAAGTGAAGAGTGATGTTGAAAGCTTTAGAACATGAATAAAGTTTATATTGTTAGTTCAATGTTGAATGCTTCTAAAGTTAGCAAAACTTCAGACCATTAAAACTCGGATGGAACGTCAGCTATATGCTAGAATTTTGTGAAATGTCTATGTTGAAGTACTAATTAATTAGATGGATAGTAGGTATGAACCTTCTGGAACAGGAGTGAAGCATAAAGTTAATTTCAGTTTCTAGACAAGATATAAAACGTAGTTTTCATTCAAAATTTTAGATCAGGAGCGATGCTCAGTTTCCACATTTTCGAATACAAATATCACAAAGGTTTCATTTCACTTACCAGAACATTCTGAAAAGATCGAAAACGTTCCAGAATATCCTAGAACATTAGTAAAACGCGTGACATGCGTTCCTATCTAAAAACAAGAACATTCTAGAACATCCATATGATACATCAATTGCAATGGCTTGTGTCGTGTGACATATGGGGTGAACTTTCCAGAACTTTCTATAACATCCATATAACGCATCGCGCGTTTCTAACTAAGAACATTCCAGAACATTGTAGAACATTGTGGCACATTTGACTGACCGGTTGGCTTGGTTGGTAGTGGCCCTGCCTTCCAAGCCAGAGGTTGTGGTTTCGATTCCCACCCGGGGCAAATTTTTGTGTGATGAACATAGATGTTTGCTCTGTGTCTGGGTGTTAATTATCTATATAAGTATTTATTTAAAAATTATATATGTATGTTTATCAGCCATCTGGTTTTCCATAACACAAGCGAAAGCTTAGTATGGGATCAGATTGTGCCGTGTGTGCAAATTGTCCTGAAATATTTATTATTTATTATTATTATTTCCAGGCGCTACTGTACCTGATCAAGCTGCTGGACCCGATCGTGCGCGGCGACTACGTGATCGCGTACTTCCACACGCTGGCCTCCAGCGGCAACCACCCGCCCTTCTCCTGGCTCAAGGAGGTCTACACCGTGCTGCCTTACAAGTATGTCGATGTTATGTTTCTTTATTCATTACAAAAATTCTTTATTTTGAACAAAACTGTCTGCTAAGAGCGGCTGAGCGACGTACACGGACTACTCGAGCGGTCGGTCGTTGACTGCTCGAGCTGTCGCTACAAACCACGCAGTTGACGGCTTGAAGCGATCGCGACTGCTCGAGCAGTACTGCAGTGAATGAATGTCTATACTCTATAGTTCTCCGCGCGGTCGCGGCTTCAAGCCGTTGGGTCTCAACTGCTCGAAGCGGCCCGTGTACGGCCGTGTAGGGCCGCTCTTACTGTCTGTTCTAATAAAATCATTTTTTTTATTTCCTTTCTTATTCTTATGTTTATGTGGCACTTGTTTGTTATAGGATATGTTATTTTTGGTAACTGCCTCAAAATATAGTGTTTAATTATATTTTCACTAATACTTTCTTTCATGGAAAATGATTATATAATACTTTTAAATATTATTTTGAAGTCATGATGGATTCGCGTCAATTTTTTAAGCGGTATTAAATATTTGAACGATGTAAAAACTAAAAAGCATTTTTTTATATTTTATGTTCTTTAACATTAAAGACAGTTTTTTATTCTAACAATGTTATTTTCAGATATAAGAAGAACTTGAAGGCGTTTTACATTGTACATCCCACGTTTTGGACAAAAGTGAGTATATTTTTTTACACTCCTTTAACTGATATGCTAAAAATAACACTTTATAAAAGACGAAACTCATATATGTATTATGTAAATGACAAATACTTATTTTTTGGTTAAAAACAACAAATCGTTTAGAGGTTATTGATATATTCTTTATTTTTTCCATCACGTCATAAAAACATTTTCCTTGTAAACCAAACTTGGATCTATCCAAAAATGGAGGGACAAATCTATACTTATAATAAATCTGTAGAGAGGCCAATTCTGTACATCAAATATATTTAAAAAAAAACTATGAAGGGGTGATAAGGGATCGCTACTGATTCCAAAAATGCAATCAGTAAAATTTTTGTCTTTCTGTCTGTCTGTCTGTCTGTCTGTCTGTATATTCGTTATAGAAACAAAAACTACACGACGGATTTTAACGAAATTTGGCACAATTATTTTTCATACTCCTGGGCAGGTTATAGTATACTTTTTATTACGCTACGATCAATATGAGCAGAGCAGTGAAGGGAAATATTGGGAAAACGGGAGAAGTTACTCCATTTTTTAAGCTTCCGTCGCGTGTGCAGCCTTAATGGTTAAAGCTACATAGAAATCATGTACGACACAAATGTTCTTAAATTATTATTATTATTATTATATAAAATAAATTCCTAGACAGCATAATTATGTCTATCTTTTAAAATTGACTCACGTGAATCTTCAATAGCTTAGCAATTCGGAGCTTTCTGATTATATTTGTCAACTCTTACGTTTACAACACTCTCACTCATCCCTAATTAAAGAAAGTTAACATTATTACCTATTCAATAAAAGAAGAATCATGTAAATCGGTGTAGAAACACCAAAGTTATACATGAAATACGCTATAAGTCATCGCGCGTGATCTATTTCGTGTCACAATGTTTGTCCTCAATGGACTCCTAAACCACTTAACCAATTATAATAAAATTCGCACACCATGTGCAGTTCGATTCAACTTGAGAGATAGGATAGTTTAAACATGTAGGTACCACGGGCGAAGCCGGGGCGGACCGCTAGTCAATAATAATCTGTTCCATTTAGAGGGTCAATATCCTCAAAATTGGTTGTTTTTTATGAATATTTTATCTCTGTAAAATAATCTTGATAGAATAATAATATAATTTATTTTTGTGTTTGATGTTACCCAAGAATAATGCATTTAGTTTTTATTTATTATATTATTTATTCCGACGTTTCGAACACTTAGCGAGTTTGGACACATGCTTCCCGTCACCTCGGGATTACGTTCGCTTGAAAAGTGTTCGAAACGTCGCTATCGTAAAGGGCATTGCAGGGGAGTTGATGAAATTATTGAAGTGAAACTTCTTTATCGGGGTTGGAAAAAAATTTAGTGTAACATTTTTTCGTTACGCGTGACATTTTTCCGTTACGCGCCATCTTTTTCTTATCACTACCACGCGTGATTCGACGTATTTCTGTAAAGTTGCATATAGTAAATTATTTTTTGAAAAATAAGGTCATAAAGAAGTTTCACTTCTTACGAGTGTACACTATAGTACACGCACACATTTTTTTTATTTCCTTGTACTAATGCTTGTTGTGATTGTGTCGTTAGATGATGACGTGGTGGTTCACAACGTTCATGGCGCCGGCGATCAAGGCGAAGGTGCACACGTTGCCCGGCGTCGAGTTCCTCTACAGCGTGATGCAGCCGCACCAGCTCGACGTGCCCGCC
>CAJQZM010025795.1:8773-22395 GCA_907164665.1 Colias nastes
TATGTGAAGCTACAGCAGGAGTTGGAGAGGAGAACGCTTGAAGACTTTGCTGACTGGTGCGTGTCTCACGACCGCGGCGCGCTGCCGGGCCTCATGGAGAGGATCCACGCCTTGATTGTTCCACCGTATAAACACCTTTTTGTGCATGGATTAATGGAACTCATTGTGGATGATTTAGAGGTTTGTATTACTTTCGCCTTCAACTACATTTTCGCATTATTCGTCCTTTTGTCAGCCACGACATTGGATGCGATGCAAAACATATTAAGTTCAACTTGAACTTTGACATTGCAAGTTATTATTATTGTTAAAGTTTTGCTGAGCAATTGATAAGTAAACATATTACAGAGATAAGATAAGCTATAATTCTCATAGCACAGGCATTCAATACGTGAGAAAGTTCATAAGTTTAAAAAAGTATATCAAATTGCATTTACATAACGATACATATTTCTAATATACTATATTCTATATACTACATGCTATGTATATTAATTGAAATTTTAATATATTGATATTTAAATACGTACACATTATCAACTACTTCTTTATTTAATTCGCAAGATTTAGAGTTACCCTCTTTTGCGTGTCTACCGTTTGCCTGAGCACCGACAGGATGTTTACAGTAAGAATCAAGAATATTTCTTCAAATACCAACTTGAAACCAGATGAAAAATGTTTGGCATAACTCGTATTCGGTGTAAAACATGACATTCCACCAGCACATTGTACTGCATCGGTTTATTGACTGACGGATCAATTGTGCATCCGCTATTCAGACTCCTTTACTCATTACATTTGTTAACAACTCAAGTTTCTGGATCATTGTTAAACATAAATGTATATCAGAAAACGTATGCCCGTTTAAATGTTTGGTTTTTTATTTAACAATAGTAAAAGTAGGTGAATATTATCACAGCAACGCGGTCAATATACTCGTTCATTATCACTGGTTTCAAGGAAGTTTATTGAAATCTGGTAACGTTCGCCGATTTATTTTACAGTTTTAGCAGTTCTTACTAAGTTTGCGTATACAATTTAAGCGTAATCGTAGAATTATTATACTAAATTTTCATTTTAAGGGTTTCGTCATTATTTTATGTAGGTATTTGAAATGGCTATTTCTTGTTTGTGGTGTTTTTATAAAATAAATTTGAGAGTCTAAAGTAATTATGACATTGGATGTGTTCTTTATATCAGCCGTAGTTTGTTTGTTGACAGCAAATAGAAATCCTGTGATAATAAACTGCGTTTAAGCAATGTTTTAGTTTGAGTAGTATTTACACAAAAACATACTTTACGTAAAGGTTTATAGCCTCACTAAAATATACGTTAAAAACTCGCAAGCGAGAGTGAAACCGCGCTGTACCTTCACCTGATGAACGAGTTTATCTAAAACCTATGAAAGTTATATTCAATCACATTCCTTCCACACTGTACCATACTTAGAGCATCATAAAAACACTATAAATACACACATTAACCATATCCTGAGCATTTTAGTCACATTATTATTTCACGAGACTTTCGTTTCGGGGTCGAGGGCTGATTAACTCGAATGTATCACTATTATACGTCTGCCGAGATAACCGTTATTATGTGAGTCATTGAGCCCGGTGTCACGCGGCCGATTGTTTTTAATAAAACGCCTTAGGGAGCGTCCATAAATTACGTGAGGTGTTTTTGTCCATTTTTTGACCCTCCCTCCCCCTCTGGTGAGATATCATGAGATTTTATTGAACCCCCTCCCCCATCCCCCCATCTCACGTGAGATTTTTCAAAATGTGGGTTTCTTTTGTTTATTTGTCATTCTAAAAAGAAAAAAAAAAATTGCTTCGTGCTTTTGTTTACGACTAGTTAAAAATAGTAATTAATATGTATTGCTGAAAGTTATAAAGTGTTATAACAAGGTAACAATATAATATTTAAATCTTAACCGTAACATTAAAATCTTAAGCAAGTTATTTGGATCAAATGGAGTATTTAATTTGTTTTGTTTCAATTTAAAAAAAAATGCGTGATATTTGCCGACACCCCCCCTCTCCCCAACGTAAGGTAAGATGAGATTTTACTCGACCCCCTCCCCCCCTAAAACAACTCACGTAATTTATGGACGCCCCCTTACATGTGCCTATTGGCCGTTTTCACATATTAAATAGTTACTACTGTAGCACAGACTGTAGATACAACCTAACAGCTTACTATGTAATTGTACTTTTGCGTTGTTACATGAACGAAGATAAGCCATGTTCAATATATTACAGAAATGTGATTATCTCATTCTGCTAACTTCCAAGTTCGTGTTAATTATTTAGTGAAGAATTTCATTCTTATTTTAATTTTTTTTTTTTTTTTAATTAATTTTAAAACGACATCCTTTAGTCTTCGTATTTAGATGAAAACTTTTCCCTGTTAATCGAGTGCTATGAATACGAGGATACAATACATTTTTCAATATGTTGTTATTAAACACAAAAATACATATATTATAATACTACAAAAGTAAGAGATACATGAGCAACAACAAAACGTTCATTTACTTTTTGCTAATAAGTCTGTAACTGATCGAAGTGTACAAGTGTGAAAATGAAAATTTTTGCTATTTTCAATATGAGATACCTATACAGTGAGTCAGCGGGGTCACTTGCCCGCGGTTTGATAAACCAGCGCTGTGCCGGAAGCCGTGCTGTGGTAAAAAATATTTTGACTTTATGGTCGAGGAATATTTTTATTTCACACCTAATCAAATGTCCTGAACTCGTTCACATATTTTTAATTATCAATTTTTAGTTTTTATTTTTTACAGGGATAACTAATATTGAAGTGACATTTTAACAGCTTAAAATAGTACATTACTCTTTACAGTTTCTAAAATTGAAGCGAAGGTAGACAACATTAAAAAAAACACTAGTTTAAAAATTACATACATACATACATTTACATCTAAATAAAATTCCAATAATACCTACTTCTACCATATAAATTATGTGTGACGTTAACAAATCTGCTCGCACCAGATAGGACATGATTGACAGAAGGTCAAACAATATAATATGTACACTAGTGATGCAACGAATACGAATACGAATATTCGTATTCGCCGAATAGTAGACATTTACCGAATATTCGTATTCGGCGAATATACGAATATTTAAAAACGAATATTTTTGTACGCAACTCTATTTACTACAGATTTAAAAATCGCGCGTAAAAATAATGTGTGCACACGTCATATTTTTACTGCTGATCCACTGGCCTTTTAGCGAGAAGATGTCCATTTTCCAAGTCAGAAAAAACTCGCCCAAAAATATTTTTCACTGAAGCCATGTCACAGTCGCTTCGGAAAGACTTTTTTCAACGGCTGGAAACATCCAGACTGAAAAAAAAAATCGCCTAAAACCAGAAAATCTACGAAATTTATGTTCTTTAAATAAAAATATGCCTATTGTAAATTTTAATTATTAGAAGAGTAAACATTCATTAAATAAATAAGTCTTTTATTACCAAGGCGAGATATTCGTATTCGTATTCGTATTCGCCGAATAGTAGGTTTGATATTCGTATTCGTATTCGTATTCGTAAAAGTAGTATTCGTTGCATCACTAATGTACACTCACAATTACGCGCGAGATACATAAGCTTCCGTTTTATTTCATTCAATTTTACTCCACTTACATAGCACTAGATTCTAGTTGTAGACAAGGTTATCAAGTACCATATAATATTATGTATCTACATGTATATTAATGCGTAATGTGTCGTCTTCTCGTACGTATTACTGTTCCCTTCATTTTGATTAATAATTCATCCATCGTTGTTTCGCTATATGTGCAGAAAATTAAATTAAAACAACGTTTACAAATATAGGAAACTTTACAAAAATTTACGAAACACAATCATGAAGGAACAGTTTTCTATGACGGCAAAAGCAGTCTACTATCATGGAATTTGATTGAATATTTCCATTCATCAACAAAGACAACTACAACATAAATCTTCTACAATCGAGCCAAACTTATCTCTCATTGTTTTGCAAACAAGGCTTGTTTTCCGATCGTCGAATGGAATATGCTACCGAATTGAAAAGTCCTCAATCACAAGGAGTATTGTACGGTACACAGTGCCTCTTCACATGTACATGTGTGAGGGTGCGGCGTCACTCGGGAGGATACGTTAATTTAAATCAATCAGCGATGCACTTTTCGTGACCCGTAAATTATATTTTTGTACTCCCTTGTAACAAAACGAGGGCTAATTTGAACAAACATCCTGATATCGTTTTATCGTTTAGTAAAACAATGTAAATTTTATTTTTTACATATACATAATTAATAATTATAGATAAAACGTGTTCTGAACAAAATAGAATACCGTTTTAATTTTTTGCACGTATGTTATTGTTTCTGTGCGAATATATACCTAGTAGTATTTTATACATTAAACAAAACAAACATTAGTCGGTACGCGAACAAGCCTCTTGGTATAAGATTACAATAAGTGCTATCAAATTATTCTTAGAAGGTGTTATTGAAATAACTACGTTATGCGTCAGTTATGCTGAGATATTAAAATTTAAGTCGAATGTAAATAAACGTTTTATAGGTATATTCAAGCGATATTTGCGGATGTCATACTAAAAAGTAACATCCTTCATATTTATTGTACCGGTACACGTTTCCTTTTAAAGCATACTTGTATGATTACTACCTAGACATCTATAAAGTTCGATCATCGATACGTATCGAAGAGAGATACAACAGAAATAAGAAACTGACTTCTTAATAAATCAAATAACGTATCCTATTAAAATCATTTTTGTAAATATATTCGATTTAATTAATAACCTAGGTATGGATATATGTATCGAGAATTTCATACACATTAACGCGCTCGTAAAACACTATTTCACATCTTCATAAATACTACCGTGAACAATGCATTTCAGGGATCGATGATTCCGTACGCCTCCTCAACGCATTGTTTATTTCTACAGCGGCAAAGTCATAAAGCGATAAACAAATAAAAGGGAGCAGCCCCTGCACGCGCCAGCCCTCCGCATCCCACTATACAAGTTTACACACATACACAATAGAATCCATCCTGACATATTGTCCCGGCGTCGCACGTCAGCTGATACACGAATTTACAAAATACGCACTTCTGCCAATGCAATATCGATCTTATAGCAACGCGATAAGAGATGTGTTGATAGCAAACTGTCTTGAGCTGAGGTAACCGTATTAACATATGCAACACAGTGATGGGGAGGATGGTATCGATAATGTTTATTTTATATTACGGAATTTAGTGTTCAAGACGACACATGTAGTATACATACTGTATTGCCAAATATAATAACTTGAAATCATTTCCGGATTTTTTTATAAAATAATTTTGCGGGCAGTCATATTATATAAGACATATTTTTAATCGCTTAAAATGTTCATTTTTTATACTAATACGCCTAATGCCTACACTGTCGTTAATATGTAACTCGCAAATCGTACATTCGAATCGGTGTTAATTCAAGGTTAAAGTGGACATTAAAAACATCGTATCGTCACGCGCCATTTATTTTTAGTTAAAACGAATAAGCTTACAAAACAAGTATTCAATTAGTGTGTACTCGGAAAATAGTGCACGTGAAATCATCGACTCGCGTACATCACTAGAGGAACCCCACTCGCGAGCGGCCGTCCCCTCTCGTCAGTCGTCCGCCGCCAGTGCGTTACCAACCGTGGCGCGAGACGCTTTAGTGTAAAGTATGAAATTTGCGGCGCTATTTGCGCTGTTGGCCGTCGCCAGCGCAGGCGACCCGACCGCGGTGGACACCGTGAGATCCAAGTTTTACGAGCTAGAGCAGCAACTGTGGAAGAATGTGACCGATCCGGAGTGGACGCAGGCCGGGCTGGGCGGCGACATCGAGCTAACAAAGGCTTTTGTGGCGTTCGACGAGCACGTCGCGAGCGTGCCTCGACCGCCGCGCCCGCCGCTGGACTCGTGGCTGTGGATCAAGGCCGTGGAGCGGCTGCAGATGGTGGACGGCTTCTACAAGAGCTTCCTCGAGTTCGTGCACCGGCAGGCCAAGCCGGGCGCGGTGCCGGCGCCGCTGCGCGAGTGGCTCGACCTGGCCGAGAGCATACTCATGGACCCCGTCGCGTCCGTGGCGCAGGCCGTGCGCAAGCTGCACGACCTGCTCGAGCACGGCGACATGTTCCGCTCCGTGTTGCAGGTAAACAGTGACAACTGAAAGTGTCGCGAGTCAATACGGCAATTTCGTGATGATTCCGGTCGTATTCTGCGATCTCCTCGATTAAATGCCTTTATGTGTCACTTCTGCGCCTAAATTGACCGTCCGCGAGTGCGTTGTGAATACTATCGAATTGTTATGAGTTTAGTATGTTAACGTGTTTGAAGTTAATCAAAACAAAACTGCGACGTACAAGATAGTGGTCGTATTGCAAATGTCAGTGACCTAGTGTTTAACATTCAGGCCGTAAAGTTGAGTAACGAACACCGACGTGTAATCGAGTCAATATTTCGGAAGTGTCAAGGTGATTCGATAAACAATGGTATAACAAGCTCCGAATATAAACAATGAGTATAATATAATATGAACAGTCTCTCTAATGCTGATAAAGTGAAATGAATACAACGTTTTCACACAAGAGTGCAATAAAGACGGGTGATTATTCATTGTTACGATGAATATAGAATAAAACGCAGCGAGCCTAATGAGACTACTAAACATAAACAAAGAAACCTGATACCTACGCGTCGCTACGCAACAATTACATGCAATGCCTAGGAATCGTATCTGTAATTAGTAATTACTAATATCCTTCCACTGCATTATAACAACTTAATGGACGCATTGAATAATGAGATTACGAAATGGTCTCAATTAAATTAGTAGTAAACATTTATAGTAATAACTAATTATTTAAAATTATAAGCTTCGAGAACTTTTTAAATGTTTTGTGTTATATATTTGCCAGGTATATCGATGTCGCAGTAGAATTATTTTTAGTACACAAAATCCCTCCAAATCATATAACAACATTCCTATACGGAAATCATTTCAAGGAACTTTCACTTGACTCAGCGACGTCGACGAGATATCCACTTTGTTTTTTGAGCATTACGAATTCATGGAAATTCGTGAGACTTGAAGAATGTTTTTAAGTCACTTGATCTTAACCGATAATATGTGTTACGAGGTCGAAATACCAACAACATTATGAATCTATATTATTTGTGTACATATTTGTTTGTTTAAAACAATAACAGCGGGTATATCCGCTGTTATTGTTTTATCAATAATTCAAGAATGTAACAACACAAACAATATTTAAGTAAATATGTTGTTTAAAACATCGAAACGTTTTCAAGCTATAGTTCAGTTTTATAAAAAAAAAATATTGACTACATAAAAATTATAAAAAACATAATAAGATAATTAATTATGCCAATTAGTAAGGTAATCAAATTAAATAAATACACCCTTCATTAAGAAGTATACAAATTAATCTCCTAAATTACTTAGGCTTATCAAAATTATGCCAGTATATAACATTATTATTTCAATAATAAAAAACTACATCGTTATCGCCATTTAAATAAAGGTTCAACACCATGAAAACAAGCGATTATATGTTATAATATTATAATTTTAATGCACTCGTTTCAGCACGCGAATTTGTTTGTCTTTTTCGTTTAAATTTCTATTATCAACCACCAACCAAACTAATAAAGAAACTTTCTGACAAATGATACATAATAATTAATTTATTAATTTATTAATTGTTACGAGAGATGCTACCCAAATAAAATATGCTAAGCCCTTATAAAATTGCTAACCTTCATTCAATTCACCTCCTACAATTGGTGCAAAAGGACCAAATAAAACGTATGCTATAAAATAACCAAGTAAGCACATAACAACTGTTATTGCAGGAGAAGCACCCAGACGTGTGCGACCTGCAACTATCGCAGCACCAGCTCATCTACGACATGTACAACACGATCGCCCTCACCGAGATCAAGGGGTACGCCATGATGCAGTTCTCCTGGATGCTGCTCAGGATATACGGGAAAGGTACAAATTGCACAACTGTAATACTGTTTAGCAGGATTTGAGTAAAGTCCTGATTTCGCAAAGACTTATAAAACATTTTCAAAACCAAAAAATTTGCAAGATTTGTGTAGTCCTGAATTCTCAAAGGCATGTGTTTCTGTATTTGGAACAAAATCGGCTCATGATGACGATGTTTAAAGTCAATATTATGGTATAACAACTACTAGGAACGAACGAAACCGTTTTAAAGAGTTAGCTTCCATCGCAAATAATAATTCTGACACTGCACGTGTAGATAAACATACTGTCATCGTATCTCCAATGTTATGAGGATCGGATTTCTGATCCGAGTTCCTAGTTATCGTACAAGATACATAAACAGCTATGGGAAGTGTGAAATCTGCCCTTGTTAGTTTATATGGTACTGTATAAATTACAATCGTGTCGTTTTATATACTTCAAGATAGAAATGTTTTGCACGACCTTATGTAATTTAATTTAGAGATAATCTTTGGAAGTTCAGCTTTATATTTCACGATTGAGAACGCATTAAGATTTTATGACCTATCTAACGGACTAATCTACGAAACTAGGTAATACAATTGCTATAAATGCTAAAATACGATAGTTATCTGATATAGTGAAATACGTGAAGCCCCGCAAGGTTATGGAACTTGACCGCTCGTTGCAATTGACTTCTCGGAAGTTAATTTGCTCACTTTTAGCCGCTTACCTCAAAATGCATTGTTTATAATGACAATGATATGCATGAATCATGTTTGTTATTTTTTTAAATTGATTTAGTTTTTTTGTTTAGTAACGATAAAATTCAGAAAGAAAGCTTTGATTAATATAAAAATGCATTATACGTATCATGGACGTAAATTAAAGAAATTAACTTTTATCAAATATACGCCGTTAGCTAACCCAAATTAAACACAAATTTGAAATCGTTTCAGAGATACGTTAACAATAGATTTATAAAAATATCATGTTTATTCATATGACCCGAATAAATAAAAGTATTTTAACCTAAACCGAGTTGAACTGTAATCGTATAAAACACTGAATGCAGTAATGAGATCAAGTTCATACCGCTTATCTCATTTTGCCTATACTCAGAAACGTAATTGATACAGCACTGATATATAGAATAACACACTTTGATTATAAATTACATTTATGATAATTAGTTTCTCACAAAAAGTAATTTAATTTAATTAACTTCCGCGGAACGAGAAAAGAAAAACACGAACAAGCACTATAAAATTTAACACAATCACGTTAGCGTCTAATACAATTTTACAAGGACAGAGTTGAACGACATTTGGGTCAAATTCAAATTTAGACTTACTCATATCCCTATAAAAAAACTCATGTTTCTTAAATAAAAGTAATTGCGTATTAAAAGTTAATTTTAATTTCATTGCGGATAACATAATTTTTATGTTTGTTTAGATTACCTTAGAGAAATCATAAGCCGTACATTGACACCTATTATTATCGATTGAAATAATTTCTCCCCATGCTCGTCAACATGTGCTGAATACTAATTACGATTTCTATTGACAATCGATGCTATACACAAGCTCCAACGCTTTAACCATATTCCATTTACCAATATATTTCATAAGAAATTGAACTAAATTCGCAGGTAATTTCACCCAAGAGGCAAGTTTGACGAGACAGCGGTACGGCGAGAGAACTGCGCGCACCGCCGCTGCTGCCAGATCAGCTCTATCCATGGCCAGACGCGACTTGTACAGGTGCGACCCACCGGAGCACAAGGAAGGTAAGAATATGTTTTTTATTCATGGTAAGAAAGAACCCACAAACAAAGAAAGACGAACAGTGTATTTAATTATAGATTACCTACTATAACCGACATACAGAACTCTGAATTGATCAAGTCATATTCGATGACTCAACATCCGGACAAAACAAACACAAAACAAAAAACCATAACTCTGACACTAAACAAAGCCCACCATAATTATATGAAAAACGTTCAAAAAATGTCTGATGGATTTAAAAAATGTTCCAGGAGAAACGTACGCCGAGGTGACGCGTCTCCTGCAGGGCTACATCGAGAACGAGGTGGACATGAACGCCGACAACACGTGCAGCGAGAACTGCGCCTACTACACGCTCGCGGAGAACCACGGCTGCTTCAAGGACCAGTTCTGCGCCAAGCAGCCCGCCTGCAAGGGCAGGATCATCAACTGCCAGTATATGGACTCCGACATGTGGGTCTGCCCCGCGGTAAGTTAATATTTTAACTACTATTATTATTGCAAATATAGAAAGTTAATTCTCAAGCGAATTCAATTATTTCGTTAATAGGCTCGCTTATGTAACAAAGGAAAATGTTTCGAAAACCACAACGTAAACACATCATGTAATATCATAATCATTATGCTTGTAGCGTTATTGAAATATTTGAATATTATTACAGAGTAAATCCAGTACGCGAAGATACGAATGGATCGAGTACGAAAACGGGCTCACGCTCGGCCACGCGGGAAGCTGTACGCGCGGGACTACTAAGGTTTCATACGAATAACCTACTTACATTTATTATATTTTTTTAAGATTCATTCAAAATGTATATTTTTAAATAATGCATTTGCCATAAACAAATCTGAATTATCAGTATTGTTTACATCAAAGAGGTCACGAGACGATGATTTAACGAATGTAAAAATTACTATTGCTATATTAATGTCAATCTTACGTGTTTGCGCCGAGCGCCGCTAAAACGAGTAAACTGACGCTAGCACTCCGCAGGTGGACTCGTGGTGGCGTTGGCTATTCTGGCATTGCTCGTATTGTATGTGTCTGTGCGACGAGTCGGGCCCCAGCTCCGACCGCTACTTCAGCCTGTGGGACGCCACATCGGACGTCAAGAACAACAAGTTAGTCCCCTTTGTCGGGACGCCCGCACATTTCTATGATTTTTACGCAATAATTTTCTTTCGAAGGTCGACTCCTGGTGGAAGTGGAACCTCCTCCACTGCTCGTACTGTTTCTGTCTGTGCGAAGACGAGCTAAGCGTCGCGGAACGCTCGTTCAGTTTGCGCGAAGCGCTCGCCGACGTCGACAAGAACAAGTCAGTAGCGTCTGAACTCTGACGCGAGCCACAAACATCTTCACCATCTTCGCTGTACATAAATGCTTTCTTTTCAGCTCAATAGTGGCTAACACGGGAGCTTATAATTTCCTCACGAAAGCATTTGGGACATATGAGTAGAGTAGACTATTTATCTTTAATTTTGTATAACTGCATGGGGTGTGCGGGTGTCCAGGGTCGGTATAACTTTATCTCCTCGAGCAGATAAAGGAACGAGGTTGTTTCCCAGGGTGGTGACGGGCATCCGTCTGGTGAAGTACGGGCGGGTGTTCCACCTGCAGATCAGCGAGGGGTTGCTGGGCCCGCGCGGGGCGGTGAGCGCGGCCGGCTGGGTGCCCGTGCACAAGTTCGACGTGAGCGACGCGGGCGTGAGAGATGGACTCGACTACCATACATTGACTTACGAGAAGAGGGCCGTCGATTTGGATGAATTGGACTCGCCACAAGGATACATTCTGACCGGTGTTAGGTAAATATATGCGAATATTACATTTTTCTGAGCAATTAACGATTAAATGTACACTAACCTAGACATTGTTTTGTAAGGTATCAAAAGCAAAGCAAAATTAATAATTATAAAGACAAACAGTTTGATTGATGATTAAATGCTTTGAAATATTTCCAGATTCCGTATGATCGGTGCGCACTTGCACTTCGAAATACGCTCAACGCCCTTCAATTACACGACGGGCAGACTGTCACCAGCTAGAAGCCAGTGGATAAGCAACGACAACACAGAAGGAGCTGATACTCCAAGGTCAGTAATTTCTACCTTGACGAACAATTATTAAAATATTTGATTTGCAAGTCAAACAGAACAAAACAAAATTAACATCTAAAGATCATATGACTTTTGTCTGTCTAAACGAAGTTTTTTATCGCGAGCATGCAATAAAATAGCCATTAAAGACATATCCTTTCTGCAAAATACATTTCACGATCCTCATTTGTCCTTACATTACGTTTGGTCATATAAACACAGCAAAACGACCATCTAACGATAAAACCCCACATTCCAGGAGCCGTTTGTCCCTATACAAGCCGGACATCCCGACCCGCTCGCACACGCAACTAACCGTGGACTCGAAGCACGACCAGTACGTGGAGTTCACGCACAGCGACTTCGACGCGGACGCAGCGCAGAGCACCGTGCCCTTCGTCGATATACAACCCGTCGAACCCACCAAAGGTAAATCACGATCATCTTTTTTAGAAATTGATTGAATTAAGGATATCAAAGTAAATTTGGAAGACACAAGGTAAATAACTATCATCTTTTTTTTGTATCTTTTACGAATTGATTGAATTAGGAACATCAAAGTAAATTTGGGCGTCGAGGTTTAATTATACGTGTAGAATTCAATTCAAACTCAAATATTTAACGTCAAAATACAGAAAAATCATGTTTGTAAAATATTTATAAAACAACCTATTTCTATTTAAGTAGGTCGTTTTATAAATATTTTATTTAAAATCGAAAATATTTTTGAAAAATATTTTTTTGCTATTCAGCTCAACAATGTAATGAAATAACTAGTAGTTAAACAATTACGTTAGTAGCTATATCATGCTATCTTTTTAAATACCATATTTTTCGCCTAACAATGTACGTAATGTAGAATATTCGCAAAATTTTAATATCAATTATTGCATTTCCAGGCAGTGCGCTAATAAGCGGCGCGGGCATCCTACACCGGGGTGCTCGCGGGTCGGGCGGGTTCCTCGCGCCCAAGCTGCTCACGTACGACTTCTCGCGGCACGTGCGAGCCGACCCGCCGCCCGACAGTGTGGAGGTGGAGGACTTCATGCCCCTCGCTAGCTTCTAGTGTCGTCTTATACTCAGTTATGTTATGTTACAATAAAGTTAAGTGATACGGATTGCTGTTTTATTTATATCCTGAATCCTAGTTGATTTATTAAAATTTTTGCACTTTACCGAAACATAAACTGAGGGAATATAAAATCGTTCATAGATTTCGCGGTAAAAAGCCGTAGATTCAAATAAATAACACATAAAATAGTAATTATAGTAGAGCCATTTTAATATGCAACATTTGACAGCCATAGAATAATATATTATTTTGTTTTGTTAGAACTGCACATTTGCTTAACTTTTTTCAATTACGATTACATATTTATAATAATAATGACCGTTACAAGTAATTTTAAGATTTGATTTTATTGATGAACCATTCTTAACATAATAAACAATTTCTGATTTAAAGAACTGACGTTGCTACATGCTATATCGATATACCTTTTTTCTTTTTAAATACTAGAGATGTTACTCCAAAAATCTAAATCTGACATCTAGAATCGAATGCATTAATTACTTGTGAATAAAAATCATCATAAATTAATAAATGCGTTATGTTTTTAAATTCACGAAAGAAAGTATATTACTGGGACAGGGAT
>CAJQZM010025802.1:0-12010 GCA_907164665.1 Colias nastes
TATATCATCACGCTAAGACCAACAGGAGCGGAGCAATGCGGGTGAAACCGCGGGGCACAGCTAGTGTTTAATAAAATTAGTTTTTAAATAATACAGTAGAATCCTTTTATTCTGACTCCGGTTATATTGAGCAACCGCTTATTATGACGTATTACACAGCAAAGTTTGGTTTTCATATAAAATTCTTAATAAAAGTCGGATAAAATGACTTCGTTTATAGTGACATGTCGTTTATTGTGACCAATTTTTAATGAATTGTCCGGTTATATACTGACCGAAATGAATTCTAACACTTTCAACACTTTTCTGTTTGGGAAAATTATGTGATATCCGACAACGCTTTTTTTTGTTTGTTTTGAGTCTCAATGTGTAGGCATCTCTATTTTGTTTCTCTGTATTAAATACCACCAAAAACAGGAGATTGTTTAGTTTCTACAAAATGCTTTGTATGACGTCCGTTTATTATGACGTGTTTGATATTGCCCTTCAATGTCATTATAAGCGGATTCCACTGTACTTAGCTGTTTTATTTTTTTTTTAGTTTTATTGTAAAAGTTAAATATTATGTACCTACTTAATAGAGCTAATTCATTATAACAATAGAGTAATTTCATACCGTATATAGAATTGTATTTAAAATATAAGTATTATATTTTCTAAGATATAGTTAACTATTGCATTCGTTTCCTAAATGTCAAAAATAATATTTTTTATACAGTAAGGGAGATATTAATTTGTTTGAAGGGATACTTTGAAGAGCAAGCGAACGAAGTCGCGGGTCAAACGCTAGTAGAATATACACATTAGTTTATGTAGGGTGAAAATAAGTCAATAACACAGAAACTATTGATACATTTTGAATTTTGAAGGGGTTCACCCTCATATTATAAGCTGCCCATTATTGCCCGAAAAAGGATAAAGACTTGAAGATTGAAGATTGAAAATGGACACGGAAGGTGAAAAATAGACTGTGAATTTATAATTTATTATGATACTATTATTATGATATTGCTTTTTTAAGCTATTGCATAGCTAATAGCTTCTATCGCGGGCCTTGAGCGCGGGGACCGAATCGAGAAATTCCGTAACGAAAAAACCTCACGCTCCCCACTCCGACGGGCTCGGAGGTGTGGCTTGAAGGCATGCTATGCAATAGCTTTACCGCGGCAGTCCCCGAATGCCACACGTCTTTTTTTTTATTTTTCATAGACAATTTTACTCCAAAAGCAGGTGGGAACCTACATAAGCACATATGAAATATTCAACGTTTATTTTGGAGCGAATTTAAAATTAAAGCACCTGAAAATTAAATGGCAGTGCAAGTCATTGAGACTAATTACCATTCTTATTACCCTCTAAGAACCACACTGCTTATAAATTATTCTTTACTTTTTTTTTTTTATTCACGATAACAGTCACACACAACAATGACGTCACAATAATTATCTACAAACATAGTTATTATATTATATCTATGCTACATACAAAAATCAAAAAGACACGTACTCAGAAGTAAGGACCCTTGAACAGCTGGCGCGTTCCGAGATGTCACACAGCGCCTTATACCCCGGTCTTGCCTCCGCTGCCATTTCCACATAGAGAGCATACGTCGACAGGAATATTCCTAATATCCCGGCTGAGACTAACCCGCGGTTTATGCTCTTTATCGTCATTGTTATCTAGAAATTCAATCACATTATTTTATAATGAACATGATAAAAGGAATACAAAAAAAAATCGATTTTAATCACACTATTCTTTATACAGCATGAGACAAGGAAAACAAATAAAAATCGATTCAGACCGACCAAAAAGTTTTTTTATTTGCTTAGAATGCAAAAATATTAAAAAGCACTAAGTATATAAAATGTATTGAGGCACTTCCTGGCTCCATAAGGCAATAAAACACGAAACTGAAATTAACACTAAATAGTTACCTATCCTAAAACTAATGTGAATCTAAAATGGATTACATTAATAAACATTACATTCATAGTCATACGTTATCATTATAGCACAGAATACATAATAGTAGCTAAACGCTACAGAACGGACACTCTCCGCCTCCCGCCAAAATTAAACTTACCTCACCCCCGCGCGATCAGACATAAAATGGGCCATATTTTTCTGCAAGGACGATACGCAACGAAGATTGACAACATCAAATTGACTTAAAGTAATTTTATTATTTTGGATTTGTGATTATCGGTTTTCGTAGAAAATGGTTAGATATTGTGCTGTTTACGGATGTATTTCATCAGAAAAACGCGAATTTTTTTTTACGCTAGTCACAAATGTGCCAACCATAAAGCGTTAACACACACATTTGCAGTCTCTACAGTGTGACTGTCAAAACGATCATTTTGTATGGAGTGTCCGGGGTGTGATTATAGCACAATATTTACCAACTTGACCGGTTCTTTATCAGCGCATTAACTAAACACAATGTCAAATAGATAATATAATATTATTTGTACAGATATTAGCTACCGCAATTTCGTAAATTCCAGAAACTAATAGATTTTTTTTTAAATGCTGTATAAAATTGGCACCATAATTATTATTATAAAGCAAACGGCCCCCGTGGCGTCCTAAAGCCAATGCATATTTCAATTTAAACTTTTAAATCAAATCATGCGGACCCTTAGAAGTCAGTATTACCATTATCATAAGGGGAGCTTTTGCAAAAAAATATAAAAAGCAACGATTTTTATAACGTATTGCGTCTGCTTTCCAGACATCAAATATCAAAGTTAAAACAAGAATTTTATTTAATAGATTAAAAAATAAAAATATAAATGTTTCTAGTTTCTACTGATCGCATCAATTTTTTTCTCGAAAAATCATAAAAATTACTTATCTTTATTTTATTTTTTGTTTTTTATTTTCTATTGGCAAACAAGGTAAAAACGGGTTTTATACAATTAATGTAAAATGATAATAAATAATTATAATTTCAAATTTCAAATAAAGCGTCGAAATCAAAAACAAAAAGATTTTATAGAATTAATTTAATCTTTTTCATACCTCATAAAATTCCGAATGTATTTTTTATTTACCTATAGCTTTTTAAAATTTGATTTTAAATATTACACAAATACACAATAATAATAAAATTTCATAAATTTATATCCATGCACTCAATTTCGGTAACTGAATCACAAATTCTCTCCGGCTAACCATTTACAAATGAGCAAAATCGAGTTAAGATCAGATTAAAATTCGCTTGTATATTGCTCACACCCTGTTGAGCATTAAATTTAATATTCATAGGTACACGTTAATGAATATTCACAACAGTGTGGCATTCATTGGCAGAACTAAGATTATACTAGGTCTTTACTCGGTTCTTTGCAAGACGAACATATTAATTATTAAAAACAAAAGCTCAGTTTTCATTTCGTTGAATTATTGATAAAAAATAAAGTATGTACCTACTTACTTTTCTTTTAATTATAGTCGTAGGGTAGAGTTAGTCAATCCATACGTAGGGTCGAGTTAGTCAGTCAATACTTAAAACTTAGGTAGGTATACATAGATACATTAACTGGGAAAGTCTGTCCATAAGTCAAGCTTTCACGGCTAAACCTATTTGGATGTAATTTCGGAACAAAAATAGTTAAAGACGCAGGCTTTTGTTCTCAGTTTTATACACGAGTAAAACCGACGGGCACCAGCTTGTATAGTAATATATTACATATTATAATATGGAGGTATTCTGTGTAATTAATATTAATAAGAATGGGTAATTAATATATGTATACTTAATTACTTAATAAAAACTTTCATGACATCCTCAAAAATTAGGTGGAAAAAAAAACAAAAAAAGCAACTTTTATTTTTAACATCCCAATCAAAAAGAGCAAATTGAACTTTATTCAAAGCGATTGAAAGTGTAAAATAAAATGTACTGTATTTCTAGTATTTTTATTCTATATTGAACGCATCTGTACTGCAAACGTCAAAACTCAACATACTCGCTAACTTCACTACGATTACATAACTCTAAGTAGCTGTGTTTTTATTAAAATGTAAACACAGAGTCTAAGTTTTGATATATTTGACCGACACGATATGGCAGTTGAAACACCAAGACACCAACAAGTTCACAAAATACCAACATAGAAAAATAAATCACTTATTGTATAATTTTAATTCTTATTTTTTATAAATAATTTGAATTGTTATAACTTTTAGAGAAATCGAATGATTTTATTTTTCTTTAATTATTTAAAATAAAGCTACGTAACTTACATGTAACTATAGTAAGTAGGTCAGTTCTTGTGTCTAATAAATTTACGATAAAGAAAGAGAGCACAACATTAGTTAGAAGAGTAACCACTACCGCCACATTGCCAATGACGCCCGATTTTGCGGAATGTGTAGTCGTTGTGTTGGCAGCACTGTTTTAGTTCACCATCGCGACCGCAACGCAGCGTTGGCGTCGTGCAACACCTTTCATTGTATTGACTATTGACTGATTCTGAATACAGAGAATAATGTACAAAACTAATTTATTGTTTTATTGTACTAGTTCTTGTTAAAATATATTGTAATATATCTTAGTATAAGTGTAATTATGTCACCGTTTACGTAAAAGTGAAAGAAGACAGCCCGTCAAGTGCTACGCGGCCATTTTACTTGCAATGCGGCAACGGTGTACGATCCGCCATTGGAAACGGCCAGTGTCTTTTTCTGTGTGCAAGATTTGTATTGTGTTAAAGTTTTCAATTTAGAAACATAGGATAACCATGTGTGATAAAAGTGTAGTGCGGACTTTAGTGTAGTGAAGCACGGTGGTCGGGTGTTTCGAATAATGTGCGAACGATGGAAAACGAAGTGAAGCAGCGCAATCAGCGAAACAGGCGAAGGGAACGGGCACAGCGCATGCATGCACAGCGAGAGAGTAAGGCTAAAGATGGGGACAGTGGCGAGGACGAGTCTCCCGCGAGAGAGAAACCACCTCGTCCTCCGGCCAGGAGGAAGAAGTCGAAGGAACCCCTCGGAGAGGAGGATATCATTGATGGTTTCGCCATAATGGCATTTCGCACCTATGAAGATCTCGAGGTAAGCCTATCTATTTATTTCCAAATACTTCAATGTATTTTGTATCAAATAGTACATAAATACAAAAGTTATTTATTGTGTACTTACTTTACAACAGTTTCGCTACTTATTTTTGTGAGTCTACATAAGTACTCTCTATCAATATTTTATAATTTTAACTCTCCTTATTGATAAATGATTGATGTTAATACAAATCGCGATAAGAGTTGAGCTATTGTCAATATTATTGCATTATTTGCAAACACCTTATAAGGTTTAATATTCGTTTGCAACCAACCCTGTTATGGATTAATTAGTTTTGCATTGCTAAATACTGTTTCTTTTTATGTATACCCATTACAAAAAGTTCGTTCTGTAATCGCCTCGGACGTCGTCTCGGAAGTGCATTGACCTATTGAATAAGGACTTAAGTACATAGTATTTTGAAATTACAGTGGAAGCTTGATATCTCTTATTTGCATATCGGACTGTAACTGCTCGGTACGTATAGAATGTATATAATATATAGAGTCGGGTTTATGTGGAGCAGCTGACGGCGAGATCGTAGGAGTATGCGGTGCTCTGAAAGCGAAGTGCACCCGCGGTCTCCCGCTAAGTGTAAATTTGGTCTAAGTGGCTTTCGCTCGTTTGCGCTCATTTATCTCGCCGTCCTCGAACGACAATGTGTTGTATGTTGAAGTCTCGTATGAGCACAATAAAACTACATTCTACGCTATCTTTCTAAATTATGGTGACAGGCGTGCCGTTTGTGGCTTGTTTGAGCCTTGCGCACGAACGTTATAGGCTCTAAAACAGGTTCCCTTGCTCCTATTTAATTCACCACATGCGGTGTGCAACATTTATGCAATTTCTGCTTACAATGCCTGTAACTTAATTTTCTACCAGAAACTGGTTTTTGTGGAAATTGCACTAACATATGTTCAATGGTACGTGGTTACTTTTATTAAAAGTCTCGACGTAGGATGTTTTATAATAACACGCTATTATTTTCTGAATAGGTACATCCTGCCGCAATTTTCGTCAGCAACATTACACACTCAACCAATTCAGAGAAGTCTTTCATTAAAAATCCTCTCATTGTATCCTACTTACCATGTATTAATATAGCGAAAAAGTAATAGTGGATTAATAACACTATTGTATCTCAAACAGATAAAAAATGACGTCTATTAATACACATTGTTTACCGTAGAGACGAGACATTTTAAAGTTTATCGCCTTAGGGCAACGGTGTCGTGATTTTAATTGCTCTCAACTGAGGTGAAGTAAAGTTATACGAGCATGACCGTGTCATCTGACGCCCGAGGAGCGGCGAACTACCTATAAACACAATGAGTAATTGGCTAATGATTTTCCCACGGCTACCAAGAGTCCCGTTTCGCGCCGACGACACTAAATGTAATTTTATATCCTAATAAGTTTTATGACGTACTCTATTTTTTTATAATACGTCATAAAACTAGAATAAATTTTTCACTTAATAGAAAATTAAATTCTAATTATTCAATACCAAAACATTTACGACGTAAATCGTAATGCACGGTTTAATTATTCTCAATATTAGAGAGGAAACAAGTCTATTTTAACCACGCTTTGATGATACAGAGGAAATTAGAACTAGTCATGCGTTATAAAAGCGATGATAGTATGTTTACATTAAGTTTCCATTGAAATAATTTTTAAAGTATACCTACACGAGTCGCTAAATGTATCCGTACCTATATAACATCTCAACGTTAACTCATTTATTTGCAAAATATATTTACGTAATTCCCTATCTAATACGTATAAGTTTATGTTTAACAGTTTATTAAAGAAAAAAAACGTAAGCACAAGGTAGCGTGTTTACTGTGTTGTCGGTGAACATCGAGCTAATCTTATAAAAATGTAAAGTGAAGCGTGGTAAAAACTAATTTGAAAAGTTTGACAAGTTTCGTCTACCTGATAAGCGGTCGAAGATTGAATCTGGTACGACGAACTTGGCGAGCGTGAAAATACACTACCGGCAAATTTGCGGGATACGCTTTTTGCTTATAAATGAGTTTGCAATATTTTCAATTGAATATTTAAATACGGGACGCATAATGATGCAGCATATTGAAATTTAATATTAATTGGACGTAAATATTTGTGATACGAATTTTATAAAGAGTTGCCGCGGTCCACGTAAAAGCTTATTTTAAATATAAAATCAGCTTACATTACACACGATAACAAAGGCTACTTTGTGGAATTACATTTGAATATGATGTGGTTAAATGCACTGGAATACTTTATTGCTAAGAAGTTAAGAACGATACTCATTAAAAGGTGTATTGTAAAGCTTAGCTTACCTGACTACTTATTTACATGGGCGACATTGTTGTTTTAATACCCTGACATAACAATGTAACGAGATAAAACAGCGTTAAAACACGGTTTTTATATCGCCTTAATCCTCTGGGAGAAGCCTTATATAATACATCCATGTAATCTATACAAACGTACGCTTAATTACCGATGTAGTCGCTCCAATTATGAATGCGGTCATATAGTAAATAAATATTTGTTTTTATAAGTTAGTTCAATCGGTCAAGATTGTACCCACTCGTCATTAGTATTAATTAATCCCTAGACTATTCCACCGACTTTATTATTTTTTTATTTAGATATTATATCCACACAGCTATCTACTTGATGCTTAAATCGTTTCTTTACTTTATTGCTGTTCATGTTACTGCTTCTTGAATTTCAACTCTGAACTAGATTGTCAACAGTGCTATTAACTTCGAAACTTTACAGTTGCCGAGTCTGATAACAGCTACAATCTAACGTTTACACTTTTATTTAACTGTTTGTTCCATGTACTTTAGTAATGCTACAATAAGTTGACTGCGACGAAATAAGTACTATACTTCTGAGAAAGAATAACTTGCCAACAAAATATACAGATGCATAAAATTTTTGGAACATTTGTTTGAAGAAACTTATACGTAAAGCATAGCCATTTACTCCGAGAATTGCAGAAAAATTGCTTTGTCCCAAGCACATGGGGAAAGTTTTGTTTGCCCGTACTCACTTAAATAGTCGAGTGTTCTCTCGAGCAATAACTATGCAAATACTCACATCTTGAGCGCGTGTACAGATTTATTTTCATACCGAACAAGTTTAATATAACATTTTCGACGCATTTATTTATGTTGTATTTAATGACTAGTCGTAAAATGTTCGATTAATTTTATACTTTATGGGCGCTATGAAAAGCTCAAATATAAATCGTCGTAAACATCGCAAACACAACAAAAAGCATAGTTTATATTTTTATACATATTATAGTCTGTGAATCTGTGATAAGTTTTATTTAATTCTGATAAAGTAGAAACGTTTATTTTATATTAATTTTGTTCGATTCTTCGTATTTTCTTCGATGTTAAATTTTTTTATCACCTAATTAGAATACCCTTGCGGCTTACACGATAAACGGAAACTATTTTCGGAATTTGATTAGAATGCAGACAATTATTTCCTATACCTACTTATATGTATTCTTTAAAGTCTTATCATAAAAACAACATAATAAAAACCTGACCTACGTAGGAGGTAGGTACGAACTAGAGAATCCAATCCCGCATCAAAATCGCGATCCCGCAAGCCTGCGGGATTAAGATCATCAATCCCGCGGATCCCGCGGGATTTATTTTAATTATTATTATTTTTGTTTCATGTAATTTAAAGAAAGAAAATACACGCAAATATTTTTAATTATTCTTATCAACATGAATCAAAGTTATCACATATATTATAAATTAAATTTATTGATGTTTAAGACAATACAATATTCACAATATTTCACGTTTCATATTAAGATTTTTATTTGAAATAGAACATATTATTCATTGGTTTTAGAGGCATTTAAAATCAGTTTATTTTTTTTTTAAATACTTAAAAAAAAATAAGCTGATTGAAAGAAAGAAATTATAAAGTATCTAACGTTTCATCTTTTTTTGATCTTATCATGTTGCATAAATTGCCAGCGGCGGAAAAAGCACGCTCGTCTTCCACACTTGTAGGCGGAATTGACTTTACATAAGTATAAACAGCTTCCAAATACGCAAGTCGCAAATTCTTTGACACTTGACCGCGCGCAAAGGTAATCCCCGTGCGCCATATGGGAATCCCCAGTCATAGAGTACTGGAACTGACATTGATTACGTTCCGTTCCGTCCGATAATAGTTCCGATCATCGTCTGAGGCCTGAGCCTATTTTTCTTACTTTTTTTCAATCCCGCGAACGTGCGGGATCCCGCATGAGTAATCCCGCATTTTTGATCCCGCAAAAAAGGTGCGGGATCCCGCATTAGCGGGATCCCGCGTTTGCGGGATTGGATTCCCTAGTACGAACTATACATGTTTCAACCATACAATATAAAATTTATTTCTATTAATTTATAACACCTAACTACTGGTTTAATGTCTAATTAAGTGAAAAAATATACTTTCAAACATTTAAATTGCGTATTATGGGTACTTATTAAATTTTTATTCAAATTTCATATACTATTAAAGTACAAAAACCATTTACTTTGTCGCATCAAATTAAGTAATATGTAATTGTATGTAAGTAAGGCGACTTATGTCTCTAAAATATTTAAACGGATTAAAAATATAATTTAGGTATTTTCACTCTTAATGCAAAATATGAAAAATGTTATATTAGACTTAGACATTCTCATTAAAATGTAAATATTTTTAACGCTTTGTTACTTTAAAGTGGTAATGCTGATAAAAAATACATTTAGAATTCTAAATTAATTTAATTGCGTACTTACCTACTGTTGAAAATAAATTAACACTTTGATCTAAGAGTCGATCTATTTCAAGACTAAAGAGATCTATTACTTAAAATTTCATTACTTCGTCGCGAATCATTCCGCACACCTCCACACTTTGTGTCCTCGTCGCCCTCACCCTTCGTTGTTTTCATTGAAACATCGAGATTTACACATCTGGCTTCTTTCGCTTTATTAAATTGTGAAACGATTACATATTTCAAATTGAACAAAATTATACCAACCGACACATAAACAAATGACGTTTATAATTATGATGACTATTAATCGAACATTCAACGGGCAATTGAGCACAGTAAACGATACAATACGCAACGACTATTAAAGAAAAAGAAAAACTGAAATGTTTTAGCTTACTGTGGAAAGCATTATGCTTAATTATATAGCGATACGTATTTAACGTGACTAATAAAATGCTAATTAGACGGTATTGTAATGAAGAATTTTAATGAAAGAATAACCATTTTGGTTTTCAATCGGCAATGTGTTATTTAAATTCAGCTCGAACTAGCTAACGCGATAATTGTCTCCGTAAAAATATTAATGTATTAGTATTCAATGGTTAGTGAAAGGCATGAAAAGCGGCGTCCTTAATGTCGCCTTAGCTATTGGAAGTTAGTAGGTACTCTTTATCATGCAAATCGTCGCAAGTCTCGGCAAGAGCGATCGAATGCCAGCCACTCGACTCGATTCAAGATGATGGAATAGATTAAGGAAGTATGCTTGTAAACGAATACTCAGTTTGTCTTTATTGGTTTCACTCCTTACCTTACCTTTATATTGTATTATCCTCGCATTATTCGCATATATTTATTCTGCCATTGGCAATACTTTATTGCCAATTCAGCTGCCTATTATGGTTAAGTTCATACCACATATAATTACCGCTCACATTAAAGAACCATAAAAACTCACGTCAAATAAAGTTACGTCGCAAGTTTTCAATAATTCACCCTTTTTATGTACTATGTAAATGTGAACTAAAAATCGATACAATGCATGCCTTATCTACATCATCGTGTTATGTTCTACGATACAATGTAGCGAGAGTATCGTAAAATCATTTCTTTATTTAGAAATGGTAAGTTGAAGTATGAAAACATTATTGCGAACATAAACGTAAATGCGGTGGCACAAGCTACTAAATTAAATTAGCTCAGTAAAATATGAGTTAAAGTTGTCGTAACTCCGGCCGGCGAATATAAACAATAGAATTTATGAACGGTTTAGTCTCATTTAAATGTTGGTTTGAAATTTAATTGTAATGAATTTTGTTTACCACAAATGGGCGCTTGAGTTTTTCTCTGGCATTGTTGTTATAATTTTATGAGAATGGTTAGAAGTGTTAGAACGAATCAATTGTTCACGAAACGTTTCACTATTATAGGCAAATCATATTAAAATGGCACGAATTGCTCTTTGTATAGGTGTTAATAGGAGAAGACCTGTTTATGTTACCTAATACCGAATTTGTCTGCAATGTAAATACGAACGTGCTGACAGAAACAAGTAGAACGTGACTACACTTAAATCAATAAATCACTAACACATATTCAAATCGATTTCGCTTGTGTACTTGAGTTACTCTCATTGATTATACACACGCCGTGAAGTGGATATTAGAACATATTATCGCTTATTGCGCGACATTATACAAACATTTGTAATACATCGCCCTATTATCGCACAAAATGTCAGAGCTAAATCAATGTTTACAATCAAGTTAGTTGCGAATTGTAATGGTGACGTGCCCGTGCCCGAGTGACCGTATCGCACCCTTTTGAATCGTTGACAAGTCCAACATGTTGCGGTTGATTGATGACCCGGAAATATATATTTAAGAGAGCACTCTCGCCAATATCGCATACTCCTTGTTCGGGTACTCGAGGTGACTGTGTTATCATAGATAAAACATTTGATCACGATAGATATGCATCACTAACAATTATAATTTAAATCAATCTGAGCTAATTTCGTAGCTGCTTGGGTATTTAAATGACCATTTAAAAGATGTAAAACACATTTTTTATAAAACTTTTACAAAACAGTCGAAAGAGGGTGGCTTTGGGCGGTCCTGGTTTTCGAAATAAACACCCAGTGTCACGCGACAGTTA
>CAJQZM010025805.1:0-16788 GCA_907164665.1 Colias nastes
AGATTGATTTTAAGATTATTTGTGGTAAGCCATTTTATCATTTTGTCACACCCCGGACACTCCATACAAAATGATCGTTTTGACAGTCACACTGTAGAGACTGCAAATGTGTGTGTTAACGCTTTATGGTTGGCACATTTGTGACTAGCGTAAAAAAAAATTCGCGTTTTTCTGATGAAATACATCCGTAAACAGCACAATATCTAACCATTTTCTACGAAAAACGATAATCACAAATCCAAAATAATAAAATTACTTTAAGTCAATTTGATTAATGTTGTCAATCTTCGTTGCGTATCGTCCTTGCAGAAAAATATGGCCCATTTTATGTCTGATCGCGCGGGGGTGAGGTAAGTTTAATTTTGGCGGGAGGCGGAGAGTGTCCGTTCTGTAGCGTTTAGCTACTATTATGTATTCTGTGATTTTGTCCAAATTATTTATAATGTCGTTGTTAAAATTCATAATGTCAAAGATTTTTATGTCAGATTCAAAAATTATCGATATGTCATCCGCGTATAGAATTATTTTACGATTTGTTATGTCTATAATGTCATTAATATAAAACAAAAGCATTTCTAAAAGTTATCTAGTTTAATTTTTTTCTTGAGTATTAATTCCGAATTCATTTTGAACAGAACCAATTCTTCTAATTCAATTATTAAAAACTGCTTCAAAAACGCCGCGTTTCAACCGCCCGTTCGACATAAGCTTTATTTTAAAGTTCAAATGTAATCCATTACAAAATCTTTCAGAACTCGTTCCACAGGTTGTGGAATGTGGTTTTCGAAATTACTACATTTTTCTCCTTTCGCGGATGTAAACTAAAGTATGCGTGTTTAATTGATGTCGCCGTTAATAAAAGTCAATTAATGCCTTATGTATCCGATTATATCTGTGGATTATATTGATTAGGCTCATTTCAAAATTAATTTCTTGTTAAAAGTAATCTATACTTTTAATGAGAACTGCAACTGTTTTATAAATAACAACCTTATATAGTAAAACATGTGAATGAAGCTGTGGGCATACATTTAGTATTTTTATTTATTAGTAAGATTCATTGGCGAATCGATGGCAAAATATTATCATCAGCCCATATTTTGTCTTTGTTCTTACTGTTAGGACAACAGTTCCTATAACAGTAAGCATTTTAAACTAGCTGCTCCGCGCAGTTTCACCCCCGTGGCTCCACTCCTGTTGGTCGTAGCGTGATGATATATAGCCTATAGCCTTCCTCGATAAATGAGCTATCTAACACCGAAAGAATTTTTCAAATCGGATCAGTGGTTCTCGAGATTAGCGCGTCAAACAAACAAACAAACTCTTCAGCTTTATAATATTAGTATAGATTATTAATTAACCAAATTCGAAGAAGTACCAAAAACGTCTTAATTACTGAACTGAACTGAACATTTTTGATCAAATAACAACAAACAAGACATGCTTAATAAAACCGTTTAAATGAATTAGATTTACATAAATAGATAACATAGATTAACTACAGCTGTATCCCACGGTCGAGATCGCGAAAACCGCTTTCATCACGCTTTTGATAAATTTTATTTTTTACATTATATAACCGTCAATACTAGAATAAATAATTTATATATAATTTATCGACATTTAAACAATTTTAAACACCATTTATTCATGATCTTTACAGCGAGCGATTTATTCATGATCTTCAAAACTATACTCGCGTAAAATCAAACACAAGAAATATTTACTCTATTAGTTAGGATTTAAACTAATTTATTAGATAGGTAACTACTATAATATTTGTAGAACTGAATATCTATAATATTATTGACAAAGAAAAAACATTTTTTACCCATAACAACCCTTTTCAAAGTCAATCACAACACCCCATTCTCATCTCAGAACCTCGCATCAAATCACAAAGCCTCATAAAAATTCGCACACTACCGTTACATCTTCACAATGAAACATATCCTGCAATCAAAAAATGCCAACGAAAAACCTCAAATTACATAATATCGCCACCCGGCATCGCTCGTCTTAATAACACCAAATAATACGATAAACCGGTCCAAGATACACACTTCTAGCGGATATAGATATTATTATTATTCACCTACTTACTTGTTCTAGGATTTCCTGTGAGATGCCAAGGTACTTGTTTTTCTAACTGTTGCGACACTGTTATGTAAGTTTGTTTATTATTATTATAATTATTTTACTACTAACGGGTGTAAGTTAAATAAGATGTGTGAAAATAAAGAAAGATTTTTTTTATTCCGTTCTATTAACGTTACGTTGCTCCAATGCCTTTTTTTTATAAATCGAATCAAAATACTGTATTTAATCAATGTTTACATCAATAACAGTCCTAATCGATTATCACGAATTGAAGAACAGATTTTTGAAATACATCTTATATCTTTGATTACATCATACTTCTACAAAGGTATGATTAGAACATTGTTTTACGTGCGATCCAAAAAACGCATAGACTGAAAGCTAATTGTACTATTCAATAACATACCAAAAATTACCTTTACTCGCCAAACATATACCTCAAACCACATCTCCTGCCTTACACCACATAACAATCACGGCGCCGACACAAAAGTACATACAGTTATTTCCCACGGCCATCGAACATCCCAATTTCGACCTCCGAATATTCCCAATTGCATATTACATTATTATCATTACCACATCATTACCTGTCATTGTTGGCGAATATAATTTTCGTATTCATAAAATTCATTACACACTTTTTCTCACAATAAACGTGTGATTGTTTTATGTAATGTTACGTTTTTATTACGTCAACAGTGAGTGCATTGAGTGCGCTCTGTTATTTAATTAATAATTCAAAATGCTGTGAAAAACAAGGATTGTAATACAGAAACTTATAATTTCGACGGAAAGAAGAATAATCTATACTAATATTATAAAGCTGAAGAGTTTGTGTGTTTGTTTGAACGCGCTTATCTCAGGAACTACTGGTCCGATTTGAAAAATTCTTTCGGTGTTAGATAGCCCATTCATCGAGAAAGGCTATAGGCTATATATCATCACGCTAAGATAAACAGGAGCGAAGCCACGCAGGTGAAACCGCGGAGCGCAGCTAGTAAATAATAAATGGAACACACATTTAACACAATAATATTATAACGATATATATAATAGCAAAAGGAAACTTTAAAGATGCACATAGCTTCGTTGCAAAAATAAAACTATAGGGATAAAATACGTCACCTATTTAAGTACTGTACGGAAAACTGCTACCGGGTATTAAAGTGAAGTAAGCCAGAAAAGTACTTCGAATATAAAAGCCTGATATAAGCTTATAATAAATAAAAACTAGCTGGTCGGTATAGTTACTTTAAAGAGTAGAATAAATGTTAGATAACGGATTTGAAACTTCCATTATTTCTCAATTAAACTTATTTAAGTAGTAAGTAGATACAATTACATTTGTACATAATATTATGTATCCACATAAATATTAACGTTATAACGTAAATAGAAGGCTAATCTAAACAAAAAATCTTTCAAAAGATACATCAAAATTAGACCAGTGAAAGTAATTTCGCAATATTAATTCCCCAAACGGCACACAAAATCCCTGTACCCACAACACAGCCGCTTCCCTCTACCGATATTCCGCTCAGCTACAATATCCATTACTCGCCCATAAGCGCAGAGAGGACTGCGCTATCCCGCACATAAATCAATGTACAGCGAAATTGGTCGATATGTTGCACTCGCGGGATTGCATCACGACTCTTGGGGAGCCATAGATCCTGGCAGTGGAAGCATTTGTTAGGCAAACTGAATTTGCATGTGTTGTGTAAATCTGAATTCCTATTGTGCGATCGCGCTTTTCCTTTATGCGTCCGAAGGAATCGGTATTACGTATTGAGTGCAAGAATATACATAAACATATAACATACATATCTAAATGCTTAAATAGGTACATATTATATAACATTTAAACACTTCTCCAATTTCAAAGAAACTTACCTTTGCCGTGTTCCCGTGTTTAGTAGTAATAATAAACTTACCTGAAATAAAAATAAATTGGTTATTTTTAATGTCTGTTTATGCTATTCAACTAGTGCAAATAGGAGAGCTTTGAAGATGCATGTTTGTTACCCAATCACGTCAGAACTTGTGAACAGATTTGAATGAAATTTGTAAACATATAGATTATAGTGTGGTTACAATCTCAAATAGCATTGGTATTCTTGTGCTGGTATGCGAACGACGCCGCGGGATACAGCTAGTTCTATAAAATTACTTATAAATTTGAATAAATCATCTTCCCTGTAACTCACTATCTAGGTCGCACATTTTAAGAAATAAGCTTAAAGCATTTTATATTTAAAAAGGAACAAAGCCTCGACTGTACGAGCTTTATATGTTAATAAATAATTACATTAGGAATAAAAGTTCTATTTATTATTTTTCTAGAAGGAATCTCATTAGAATTAACAACTGCTCAGAAATATAGAAAAGAAGATCTTAAATGAGACAGACATGTAACTCAGGATGCATTATTATTCAATCTTTGATGGCACTGGTTCATACATCTCTAGTTCCTCAACCAAAATTTAAATTAAAACTGAACACAGTTATCTTATTAATAAATAGACCTTCCATTTCAAACTCAAACTCAAACATTTATTTATTCAATTAGACTTCATCGAGAAGCACTTTTGAATCGTCGTAAAATATTTTTAACAATTAGGTACCACCGATTCGGAAAGCAGTATCTATGGATAAAAACCGGCAAGGAGCTCCATAGTTTCTCTTTTAAAACCATGTCATTAATTTATTTTTTAAGGTCTATAACTGATTCTTTTTTACCAACAGACGTTTCCCAGAAGCAAACTGAAGCCACTTGTCAAATTTCTCAATAGACAAACACTTTTATCAGCCCAGTAATATTTCGCTGTCGCATCGAACGGGGTGCGACCGTCGTCAAACAATTGTGAAAGGGTTTAGGGGCTTTGTTTCTCGATATGACGATTGGATATTTCCACAGGGGACCGTTCGTATAGATGGTTGGAGTGTGCTTGTACTGGGTGCCGCGACATGTTTATTATCTACATCTAGAAACTTATAAAGTTGTAATAGGCTGCATATAACATGACATCTAGACACGCGGCAGTGTGTCAAGCCGAGTTCAAGCGAAGAGAACTGGCGAGCAGCAGCCGTGTGTAATTTTACACGAACCATTTGGAGAACTTAAACAAATCAAATTTGGTACATATAAAGAGGACCCCAAGATTGTTTTATTTTCCCTTAGAGAACAACGTTTATTCCAAAATATGACTTTTTTAATTTGAATAATATTATTTTCACAAAGCAAACAACTAATGACCTATTGAACCCCATAATTTGATGAGGCTAGTTTTACATACTGTTTAAATTTTGTGAGGTTCTAAAAACTAGCCAAGTCAAATTATGAGGTTCAATAGGTCATTAGTTGTTTGCTTTGTGAAAATAATTATAATATTCAAATTAAAAAAGTCATATTTTGGAATAAACGTTGTTCTCTAAGGGAAAATAAAACAATTGAGTTTTCAGTTCACCTAAGAACTTAATACATCTTTGTAAATAAATTTCTGGACTGTCTACAGTACTTGGCACACATTTAGATCTCAATTCTTTTTTCGGCAAATTAAGTCAACGATTGAACTTGGCTCCAATTTTTACATTTATGTTTTTGGTGGGATAATGTTTTCAAAGACTAGCTATTGTACATGTACAGATTGGAATGATATCAATTCCATCCTGGGTAACATTGATGGAATCTTCAAGAAAAGCATGGGTTAAAAAGAAGGATATATTGACTTAACTTTTAACGTGAATATGATCATAATATAGTACAACAACTCTCGATGGTATACGTACAACAAAAATACAATTAATTATTTAAATATTCTGCTAGTCAATTTCTTTTTCTTTTCGTAAATTTTGGAAACCATTGTACTAGGTCCTAATGCAATAATTTATGATATGATTCAGTAAATATATGAGCAAGGAAGTAAGTGCGTCAGCACATCACTAAATCTAACTTATCCTATATCTATACCTAAAATCCTTCCACCACATAGCTGATATGAAAAGCCTCACAATTTTTCTCACGCCCGCGACATGACACCGCCTGATCCCGCTCCTGCAGTCGCATTCGTGTTTCGTGTTATTGCAGAATTCCCGTAATAGATACGTCTAGCTCAGCTTTTGTTCACGGTCCATCTAACTTTCCTATTTCCTTTGATAAATCGATTAAGTTTAACCTTTACGATTCCTACGTATCGTGTTTCAAAATTTCGAGCGTTTGAACTTTGCGATGGATAAGGATCGTCCAGATTGGTGAACCATCTTTTATAGACTAATGATTTTCAAATATAACCATCTAATCGTTTAACTAGTTGACATACGTGACTTCATCCGTACTTTAGTTGTTCATTAAAACTTACTGTTTACGTAATTATACTAGAATATTGTTCTAAAACTTTTTCATATAAATCGTTGCAATTTTAATGCTATACACAGATACTAGAAACCTGCAGATACTTGTAATTTATCCAACTAAGCTCGCAGGAATATGAACTAGGACAATAAATATAAATCTTCTCATGACCCAATGAGCCGAAGCGTATCGGAAGAATTTTACAGCCTTTTTATAGATCCGTAAAACGATGTATAGAGTTTCTGTGAGGAGCTAGGAACTAAGCGGAGATGATAAATCTTTCAATTTCCTTAATAGTAAATTGTTTCTTAAAAAAATAGAAAACAGATAACTATCAATTAATTGTATTGAAGTGACGACCAATGTGTGTTTTAGCTGATGAAGGGGCGATAGCAGATTTTAAAAAAGAGTTTATAACATTTTTGATTTTACAGCTGAGATGGCTTTCAATAAGGAGTTTTAATATTATTAATATGAAGATTTTGTCTGACTGCTTTTTTGAACGAGCAAAGGAACTAATTGTTTGAATTGAGAAGTTCTTATGCAGGTTTTCAATATTTAATTTAAAAGTTGTATAAATGAAGAAATGGATCATCAATGTGTAAAAAATGGAAGACACATTTAAATTTGGGCACAACAGCCGATGTTGCCTGTATCAGTTAATGAAAGATCTACACTCCTTTTCACATAGCGTTTTGAATCCCATCCACCTGGCTCAGAGCTCCACCGCGGAACAACAGCCATAAATCTCATAAGGAGTGCGGTGTCCAGCCATCCACTGTACTGTACTATATCTTGTGCCGGACACTATTCATACCTGCAATATGGTACTTTTACATTGTAACACGCGTTTTGACCATGCGAAACGGTGTTGTAGTTTTGATATCATGTAGATAGTAGTACTAGTCCTATATTACATCCTATAGATTCATATTTCTACTGAATTATCTTGCTGGTCTTATACTACATCCTACTAATTTCAGATGATGGAAGATTTTTGTTTATTCATCTTTGAAATCTGTCGTATCTGTAAAAGTATGAAGGCCAACTTTAGCTAGCGAATTTTTGCTAGTTCATAGTAATTTTTCTCTCTGCACGGCTAAAAAACTGCAGCAATTTTGAAGAAATTGAAAAGTGGTAGTTGATCTATTCATTAGTTTCGATTAATTCCATCCAGAAACACAAGTGTTAATAACATTTAGATATAAATAAATATAAATATAAATAAATATTTTTTCAGGACAATTTTCACACACGGCACGATCTGATCCCATACTAAGCTTTCGCTTGTGTTATGGAAACCAGATGGCTGATAAACATACATATATATAATTTTTAAATAAATACTTATATAGATAATTAACACCCAGACACAGAGCAAACATCTATGTTCATCACACAAGTATTTGCCCCGGGTGGGAATCGAACCCACGACCTCTGGCTTGGAAGGCAGGGCCACTGCCAACCAAGCCAACCGGTCAGTCATATAAGTCATATAAGTAAGATATTTGATAAACTTCGATAAAATATAATTTGATTTACTTTTACACTTAGAATTAATGTACAAACATACAACAATAAATAAAACAAATCAAACGCTATTAATACACAATAAACACAATGAGTAAGTGAATGTGGGAGTAAACGGCCTACTGATAGTTGTATCAGAGGTCAAACGCATTGGACAGGAAATTTGATAAGAAACACTGATAACGGTGTATTGTATACATTCGGTTTGAGAGAAATTAATTTGTATTAAGTGTTCAAACCTTTATCAATTACTTACACATACATTATGTAATTTAAATACTTTTGGCTGTATTAAATAATGTAGGTAATTAATTAACTGCAGGAAGGAAGTCTTTTTGCCACTTACACGTTTCGTATGAGTGTGTGCGTATGTTCTTGTATACGTATGTTGTACTGTAACTATGTGTATGCTGACTTTATTACCTACCAATTTATAACAATACAGAAATTATTATAATTTCACCTCGTAGGTACAAATGGCTAAACAATTACCATATTCAAATCTCCCCTCGGATAAGGGCACGGGAATTCATTCCCTTCACATCCAATAAAATTGAAATCTACACAAAAAAAGTGCACACATAGTAATTAATTAAATTCGCATTGTATGCAAAATCGAAGATTCTCTCCGGTTGAATGAACCTATGTATCATATTTACATGTATTTGTATATTTTATGTCCTACTAGTTTTCCGCACGCGGCTTCGCCCGCGCAGTCAAAGAAAAACCCGCATAGTTCCCGTTCCCATGGGATTTCCGGGATTGCGTCATTTTTCCGGGATAAAAAGTAGCCTATGTCCTTTCTCGGGTATCAAAATATCTCCATACCAAATTTCATGAAAATTGGTTCAGTAGTTTAGGCGTGATTGAGTAACAGACAGACAGACAGAGTTACTTTCGCATTTATAATATTAGTATGGATTACTTAGATTCATTTGTTTCAAACCACGGTTAAGACGAAGATAACGACAGAAGTTGTATTTATATATAATTCAATATAAGAAAAAAATCAAAGTTAAAAAATCTGATAATGATGAGTCTAAACTGTAGAGAACTTAGAATAAAATCTAAAATAGTTTAAATATTATTTGCAATCAAGCGATAGACGTTCTAGGCAAATATCACGCAATTTTTTTTTTCAGACTGAAACAAAACTAATAATTATACTCTTTTGGTCTATTTAATCCAAATTGATTTTAATCACGGTTAGGATTTAAGTATTCTCTTGTTAATTTTTTATTACACTTATAACTTTCAGCAATATTAATTTCAAGTTTTAACTAGTCGTAAATAAAAGCACGAAGCATTTTTTTTTTCTTTTTACAATGATAAATCAATACGTTTACATAAGAAACCCACATTTTGAAAAATCTCGCGTGAGATTGGGGGATGAGGGAGGGGGTTAAGTAAAATCTCACGACATCTCACCATGGGGGGAGGGAGGATCAAAAAATTGAAATAACACCTCACGTAATTTATGGACGCTGACAGTTACACTTTTCCTATTATCATTAAACCTCCTGAAGTGATTCTTTACACCCTAAAGAAAGCGTCATAGAACATTCCAGAGCCGCGGCTCTAAATCAAAATGGCCGTTGAGATATCGCCGCTGCCCTGTGGCTGCCAAACTTAATACGGAACCCGCCTGCAAATGCTGTTGTACTCTATTTGTCATCCCACAGGGCTGGCAGTGTGGAGTAATCCGTATTCCCCGGTTATGATTTAGGACCCCTTATTTATCTCAAGTCCGTAAGAATTGAGCAAGAAAAACGCTGTTGGCTTTGAATACTCGAATGCTTTGAATACATTTTCTGGTATGATGTGTAAGTACAGCAAACTTCTTATAAAGGCACAGACAATATTTTATTTTATTTTTGTCCCGAGTCAACAATTAATAAATGTTACTTACATGCTACCTTCAATTAGTATAAAATCTACACATTCTAGCATACTTATTAATAAAATCTTAACATTATTCTGTATCATAACTTCCCAACTACTTACACTGTTATGCTAATATTCCCAAAGTACCGTATTAGATAGTTCTTTAGCGCAAACAGGCACTAAATGTTCTCATCGGATACCCTTGATAACCCTGCCCGATCCATCTCGTAATGCCATGCCCGATGTTTGAACAATCTTTATTTGCTTCGCTCCAACATTTTGTCGCGATTGTGTTAGCTCTAGCTGGATTTTCGCTGAATTCACGTTCTAAATCGATTACTGGGAGGTTAGATTCTACTGTATGTTATAAGTGTTCAAACCTGAAAAGCAAGCGCTTTAGGTAAGCAAGATTATAAGTATCGAGAGATGGATAGTTTCAAATATCAACAATTTGAAAGGAAGAAAGAAAGATTCTTAAAAAAAATCTTAAAGTAAAGGATAAATTGTAATTCTATTGTTGTGTGATTGTAAGTTCTAGAAATGATACAATCCTCTCTAGCTAAGCATCGCTGTTTTACCCGTATTGCTCTGCTACTAATGGTCTTTAGCGTGATATTTAGCCTTCCTCGATAATTAATGGATTATCTAACAGTGTTATAATTTTTTCAACCAGACCCGGAGTTTTCCTGACATTAGCGCGTTCAAGCAAACAAACTGTTCAGCTTTTAAATATTAATATAGATTTCTGATAAATTTAGTTGTGTGATTGAAATGTTTACACTTACAGAAAATATACAATCCCATGTATGAATTGAAATATGACCGAGACAAATAAATACGAAAGCAAGTAATTAAAAAGTTAAAAAACTATTGTTTGATAAAACGGTTGTTTACACTCAAAACTACGAGTAATTCACTGTACGCTTAAAATGAACAAACAACCTTTGGATCGTTTGTTTGTTTGAAAACTTATAAATATTAAAACTTGAGGTAAGTCAAACAAGTCAATGCCCTGTAGGAAAACCACATTTTAAATCCCTATTACATTATTATTTGCGGTTTCATTATCATTTTATTAAAAACTATTCGAACATACAGGATAATATATCTAACCATATACGTAAAATATGAATAGTTATTACTTATTAATTATTATATAAGATTTAATTAATATTTATAATAATTTAATTATGTAATTTTGCTGAAACTCAATTACAGATCGAATTTCCTATAACAGAGCTTAGTTCATTCAAAAACATAAGCTCAATGAATTCAAATGAGCTCAAATATTTAATTATTTTTACAGAATTTTAATATAATTACTATAATAAATAAATAATTACTATTCAAATTCAAATTCAAATTCAAATTATTTATTTGTCAGAATTGTGGTAAATACAAGGTCACATGATTTAATTAATAAAAATAGTCCACACAATTCGCCAAACAATTGGCATACAAATTTTTCACGATTACATTACAGTTATCTTTAGTTATCTTTAGAGTTTTTACATGCAAAGAACTCATCTACGTTATAAAAACAATGCGATTGCAGCCACTTTTTTAATTTAAGTTTAAACAATTGCATGGGCAATTCCTTAAATGCCATTGGGATTCTATTATATATCTTCGCACTCATAACATGACTGTTTTTGCTACATAAAGCAGTGCGACAAATTGGAAGTTGCAATCTGTGAGGATCCCTGGTTGGGTACTGACTATTTTGACAACTTTTAATGTACATATAGGGATGCTGTTTCACAAATATTCCAACCTCCAATATGTATAAGGAAGTAAGTGTTAAAAGTCCGAGTCGTTTAAATAAGCCTCGACAACTTTCTAAGGGCCCTACTCCACATATTGCTCTGATACACCTTTTCTGAGCTATAAAAACTTTTTTTACGTTTGTAGAGTTGCCCCATAAAATAAGACCATACCGAAGCAACGATGAAACATAACCATGATATGCAATGATTGCCGCTCTCTCATCAATAATCTGTTTAATTCTTCTGAGGGCAAATGCAAACTTATTGACACGGGTACAAACAGAATCCGTGTGAGCCTTCCAATTCAAGTGATTGTCTAATGTGATACCTAAAAATACAGTTTCAGTAACTTCGTCAATACGTTGTCCATTATAAATTATGTCAAGGCTATGTCTAATGTTATGATAATTACAGAATTGCATTAGTTTTGTCTTTGTAATGATATGTATATAAAGATTCTAATTTTGTTTTGATGAAAACAGCGCACTATACTGAAGTAAAAACAAATAACGAATCATTAAAAAGTAATAACAAATAAAAAAAGGCCAAATTAATAATTTCGTCAATAAACCAAATTTAGATTAATTTCCCATACAATAATAACAAACACGACCTATCTATCACAAAGCTATCTATCTAGCAGATATGTCAGCAGCATGTTTCATTCAGAACACAGTAAAAATAGCGTGCCCTTGACACGTCACAGTGACAAATGAACCAGTAGGTGTAGTCTCGACACATCAGTCGACATCGATCTCGACCGAAATCGGTCGGTAACTAACGATTTTCAGTAACTATAGTATGGACCTAAAAAATTTAGTGTTGTTTTTCCAAGAAATTTACCTTGATATTATGGAATATATAGTAAATTAAAATTAGTTACATAAATTTTCGCATTATTACAAATACAATTGCATATGAAAAAAGCACATGTTATGCACAAAAAACATGGCAGTTAATTTAATTTTAATCAAATTCGATATTTTTTTATATCAATCGTTTAATTAATGTTCTATTTATTACATATTCATGGAATCCAAAATTCCATGTATGGTAATCTCCTTATTTACTTTTTTGACATTTGACATCAATCAATCAAAATAATATTTCTATCAAAATAAATATAAATTTTGTGTTTTCAAGAGGATAATTTTTAATTATGTTCTTAAAAATCCTATAAATCTATGGGATAACAAATATCCTAAGAAAATATCAATCTGCGTTATGTTTTTATATAGTTAAAGCTATTAGTTTTAGTTTAGTAATATTTTGTTATTTGTGAAGTGCAATAAAATTCTAATCAAAAGACTCTAAAAGCTCTACAAGATAATTCTGCTCAATTCGAAGCCTTTCGAGAAATCTTTAAGACATTATAGAAACGGACGGAACTAAAACTAAGGACGGAACGGATAATTTGTATCACTTGTATTTTTAGCTTGTATTATTACATATATTATATTATGTGCATCATTGTATATTTTATTACAGTTAATAAGCAAAGGATGAATATATGCAATTGATTTAGCGGTTCACGGGTAATTATTTATGTGTTAATTATAAATATTTATCTATAAATTTTATAATTTACAGATGAACAAGTTACTAGAATTATGTTGATGAGAGATGATGGTTTTGAGCCAAATTTTCAACTACGCTATTATAAACTGTTAAATTAAATTTTTCTAATAAATTTTTTTCTTAATTCGATCGTTTTTTATTTGTATTCATCTGTATAATTTTATTATCCTAGAAGTTCAGAAAGAAATTAATCGAATATGAATGCAATAATTTAGGCTGAATAAATGCAGACAGCAGTACACTACATATTTTAATATTTATTTAATATAATATAAGAGGCTTCTTAACATTTTCAATAAAATTTTGAAACCATCTTAAAAATAAAACATTATTTGTTTATTTTATTTTAATTGCAATAACATTAAATAAGAGAAAACAATATTGCGTTAAATCATGTAGCATCGGAAGTGTGAAATATCTTTTTTATTATAAAATTATAATAATCTATAATTTTTCCGACATTATCAAACGTATCTACAAACCCACACAAACCGTAAGGCCCTTCTCCCATTACGATACTTCTAGAATACGATACTCGAGTAGAATCACAGAACAGTAGTAGAATACTAGTTAGATATTTGCTCGCTACCCGATGCTCGCATATTAAGCGACTGAAAAATGACTAAATTCATCATTATTGTGCCTCCTTTTTGTAGACGGACGCTATGTCGAGCGATTCCAGTGACGACGTAAAAGTAGGAAGTAGGTACTGGATTCATCCATATATTGAAAGAAACATAAATTGTAGAGTATTTATAGCCGCACGAGAACTACAAAATGATGATAAGAATTTTTTATCTTTCTACCGAAGAGATACGCGCGAAACGCGACGCAAAAGCGACCAATTAAACTAGTCGCGGACGTGTAGGATACCGGTAGCGTAATGGGAGAAGGGCCTTCGAGATCTTGTCGAGATCAAACGTCGGTATCATAACGATTGACAATGTCAAAGAATAATTTGTTTTGACAATATTCGAATGTGTTGCAAAGAAATGATTTTCCAAATCCATGAAATCTATATTTTATTTATTTTTCATATATCTATGGAATTGAAATAATGATGTTATTAATTTAGATAAAAATGCATTACTACAAGGCTATTATTATATAAATATTTTGACGCATTACGGAAAGTTTTGTGAAGAATAAAAATTATAAACAAATATGTATCCATTGTATACTTCCATCAAATTAGGGAGAGGTATTAAGCGACATCATTTTCATTGCTGAAGACGGGACTATAAATTAGTTGTCGATAATTACCGACTAATGTGTCGAGACTCTGCCTCCAGGGCTTAGCTTCTATGCTAATGAACGAGCTAATTATCATAACCTAGTTGGATGGACAACCTAGAAAACTGGCCAATAAATTACCTTTTTCTCGTGTCTATCGTCAATTAATAAGGAAATGGACTGGTTAATAGATTATATAAAATATTACGGGCTGCGAAGTTGGACTATCACTTTATATCATGTCGTAAAAATTAATCATTAAAACAATATTATATCATTCGTAAAATACTGTATTAATTGTATACGTGAAGTCAGAGTACGGTTATAATTAACTAGCTGTGCCCCGTTGTTTCACCCGCGTGGCTCCGCTCCTGTTGGTCTTAGAGTGATGATAAATAGCCTTCCTCGATAAATGGGCTATCTAACACCGAAATAATTTTTCAAATCGGACCCATAGTTCCATAGATTAGCGCACAAACTGTTCAGCTTTATAATATTAGTATAGATTAGCTGTGAAGTTGGTCTATCACTCTGTATTATACCTGTATTATAGGATTAAATACTGTATTAGTAGTATACTGTATTAGTTGCTTAAATAATAATTAAATAGATTTTTCGGTGCCCTCCACGTATAATATTTATAATAATTCATTTACGTCCAATTCTACAAATATTCCCAGAAAAATAATATCAGATTAAACCTATAATCTGCCAAAAAGTTACATCAAAATCGCTCGCGCTATAACTGAAATTAAGAGAAACATATATTTGTATTTTTCTTCGTGTCTACCTCTAGTTAACTACCTCCACTGTTTCGTGGTCAGAGGTCAAACGGACCGCTTTGTACAGGCGCTTTATTAGGTCAACCTGGCAAGCGTTCTGCCTTACAAACAAAAACATTAACACACACAGTATATCCTTCCTACTAATATTATAAATGCGAAAGTTTGTGAGGTTGTGTGTGTGTTTGTTACTCTTTCACGCAAATTCTACTGAATCGATTACAATGAAATTTAGCACACATATAGAGGGTAACTTGGATTAACACATAGGATAGGTGTTTTCCCGGAAATCCCACGGGAACGGGAACTATGCGGGTTATCCTTTAAAAACGCGGGCGAAGCCGCGGGCGGAAATCTAGTTTGTAAATAATTACAACAAAAAAAAACATTTTTCTTTTTCTTCAATTAAAGTTTGAATTAAGCTTTTTTCGAACGATTTTACAAACAAAATAATTCACAAATACACAAAACTCAACTATCTCTCCAACTATAATAAAAACAAATGTTCCTAGACGTTTAAAAATTAATTAACAACGCGATACAGTTGCATACGGCGCATATGCCATGCGACCCGCTCGTGTTTCATGCTAGGGCATGATTAACTAGGTACATAGTATAAAACAAAGTCGCTTTCTCTGTCCCTATGTCCCTTTGTATGCTTAAATCTTTAAAACTACGCAACGGATTTTGATGCGGTTTTTTTTAATAGATAGAGTGATTCAAGAGGAAGGTTTTAGTTTATAATTTATTAGGTTTAAGTCAAAGCGGGCGAAGCCGCGGGCGGTAAGCTAGTGTGATTATAAAGTAGACTAATTAACTGAACACTTATATCTAATAAGTGAATTTTATATGTATGCATCGTATGATTTAGGCTTTAGCTCAATCAAAAAATAATCAAAATATGCATAATATTTACACGTATTTGTATATATTATGTGCTATTGATTAGATTTATTTGTATCAAACCATAGTTAAAACGAAGCTAACTATAGAAATTGTACTGATGTACCATCATTAAAAGAAACAAAAACAGAGAAAGAAAAAAAAATGTGATTATTATGAGTAAGTACTTAACTAAAAAATAATCAAAATACGTGTAATACCAGGTATGGACGATTACCTACAATTATTATTAAACCTCTACAATGACTACTGAAATTAAAATAATACCTACACCGTTTTAAAATTAAAACAATAAAAACCTGTATAACAGAGATGATCTACCCACATTGTTTTATTAAACCATAAACAAAAATTTCAAAACACCATAACGTAAATAAGTGAAAACTGAAAACCCATTTGCTATACAAACAAATACACATACAAACATCGGATATTGCATAGCGGGACTCGAATTGGCACTTCCATAGATGTTATGGGTCACAGATAAATCTGAGGCCATTCACCTCTAGGTTACCTATACGACCTGCCCCCCTAGCCAAGTGGCTTTCTGTTAGCGTAGCGTTCAATAGAATAGACTACGAATGTATGAGATTGACGTAAGCTGTAGATAAACGTTATCTACAGCTTACGTCAATCTCATACATTCGTAGTCTATTCT
>CAJQZM010025806.1:7484-28917 GCA_907164665.1 Colias nastes
CAATCTCGAATTCATCATGACTACCATGTAAATATTACGACAGAAAAGTTCTGCGTTATTAAAATAACTGGATCTGAGCCCAATTCAAGAACATAATTATGAATTTGATGATCTTTTTAATCGATCCAGGAGTTTTTGAGTATATTCGCAAACCAATAAAACTATCTTCGCTTTAGTATATAATCTTGCCTAAATTACGATCATGTGAACTCTATATAAATTATGTGTTAGGTACTTCTTAAGGTGAACTCTAGCAAATTAATTGCCAAGTTAACTGTGTGACAACCGAACAACCAACGCGTATTTCACGTAAGCCACTGTGATGGGAATTAAAGCATACATTATATTGTTATATAAATAACAACTAGCTTTCCGCCCGCGGCTTCGCCCGCTTTGTCTAAAACATAATAAATTACATACTAAAACCTTCCTCTTGAATCACTCTATCTATTAAAAAAAAAACCGCAAAATCCGTTGCGTATAGTTTTAAAGATTTAAGCATACATAGGGACATAGGGACATAGGGAAAGATAAAGCGACTTTGTTTTATACTATGTAGTGATTTAACAAGGAAATAAGTCATAGTAACAAAGATTACATTACGAAAGAATGAAAATGCCCTAATATACATGATTTCTTTGAATATAACTTACGGCTCTTCTGTGTACTGTACCTAATAACTGTTTTCCGAACTGACGGTAAATTATTATTTTCTGTTATTTGATCATTCAAAAGCATAGTATTCAAAAGTGCTTCAAATTGCTTTATTTGCAGAATGTAGAATTACAAAGATGTTAGGTAGGTAGATAATATAGATCCTTAAACATTCTGCTCGTAGTTGAGCGTGTAAATATATTATAAACTACAATAAACAATATTATATGACACAACACTTATAGATCCCGATACACGAAATGATACGAAAAAATAAATGTTTAAGTATTATTACAAGAACCATGTAGTATGCCATTGTAGTAATGAAAAGGTTTTGAAGTAAACGAAGTTATAAAAACTAATATAAATACAATTTAAACAAAATGTTAAATATCCAAATTTACTTGTAGGAAGATCTAAAAAAATACACTCTATTCTAAAGTTTGACAATAATCCAGAGATAACCACACCACAAGATGTTAAATTATCATAATAAGCTATACATTGCGGCGTACATAAGACTTAAAATCAATCAATAACCAACAAAAGCAGACATGAAAAGCACCTAGTTACAGCCTTTAATTATATCGAAATTGCTTTATGATTGACTTCGGCTGCCGCGTGTAGGATGTAATCTCATTATTACACTTTGCCTACAGTTTCTTGTCGATTAGTTTGTAGTGAAATGAATTAATTAGTTGATAACCTTTATTTATCAACTAGCTTTTCCGCCCGCGGCTTCGCCCGCGTTTTCAAAGAAAATTCCGCATAGTTCCCGTTCCCGTGGCATTTCCGGGATAAAACTTATCCTATGTGTTAATCCAAGTTACCCTCTATGTGTGTGCTAAATTTCCTTGTAATTGGTTCAGTAGTATTTTCGTGAAAGAGTAACAAACACACACATAGGTACACATCCTCACAAACTTTCGCATTTATAATATTAGTAGGATATCAATGTATTTATTGAAGGGCAATAATATATTCAGTTACAAAAATCAAATTACTATGAAACTGTGATTAACTAAATTGGTAATATTTTGTGAATACAATTTATAAATACGAAGATTCAATTCAGACACAAAGACACTTATAAATATCATTGTTTATTTAAAACAAATAAGGTAAATTGAGTAAAAGGACACAGAAATAGAATATGCCCTTCTATCTTTAGAGTTTTCCTATTAGTCTATTCTATTATCTAGAAATAATATTCGTGTATTTCTATGTACGTATAACAAGCATTACAAATAAGAAAACTGGACAATACTTTGTATGTATTTTTGTGCATGTTCAAAATCAACTCCAAAACCACTGCATCAATTTTTAAAGTTAATTCAAACGTTTAAGTTTTTACCTATGTAGAGACCAAGTATTATGATGTAAGAAATTAGATAAATATTTTCTCTGACCGAGTAAAACTGGGATAAACCATTAGTCAAAGATATATCGAAACTTTTTTACGGGTTTATAATCATAAGATATATTCCAACAATGGAGGGTAGTTGGCAAAGTCCAGTGAAGTCAAAGAGTAGGCCTTCATCAATCAAAGCTGACCAAGGATTCTTGTTACAAAGTTATTTATCATTTTCTACTATTATGTAACTTCCGAACTGACTTTGTAATGCAATTTCAACTGTATCACGTTTGCATAGGAGCTATGTTTGCGGTATATGCTATGTTTGAGTATTGTTTGCTTATAATATATGAAAAGCGGAAGTATAAAAAAAACCATCGATGAATAACGTTTAGTTATAGCTTTTGGGGTATTACATATTATAACCCCGACTTTGCTCGGTACAAAATACCTACTATTGATATTAATTAATACGGTATTGATAAAAGGTAGAATACACTTATCAATGTCATATTTTCTACAAACTCAATCTAAATCTTTGCTACTGTTTTAACGTGATTAACAGTTTAAATATGATGTACATAACTGCCCACAAAAAAGCTATGTTTTCAGGATTGCAAACAGATTATAAACCTATGGGTCGGAATTAACACATAACAGAAAGATACCTTAAAATATTTTCACCTTAATAAAAGGATATTTACGTAAATTGTTTATTTTAAACTGGTAACATTAGACACACGTATATCATTGTTTAATTCTAATCCTCTCTCGTTTGTTTACTTTCAAAACAACTGATTACATAAACATAGTTATATACAAAAGAATATTTTGCAAAATAAATCACAGTAGTACCATAGGTAGGTAGGTGCATTATGCATATACATCTGTTTCACTGATCGATTTTGCCAGACCAAGACATTTTTTTATTCGTCACCACCGGGAATCGAACCCAGGACACTGGGCTCTACGCTCACGAGTCAACCACTGTACCAAGGAGCAAATAAATCTCACTGTTATCAAATTCAGCTTGGAATTTTGAAAACCATTTATTCTTAGCCGATACAATAACTTTTTCCAAATCCACACTTTTATGTTTTTATCGTATAAAAATAACTGTCACGTCTGCGATACAATTTAGTTATTTCATTTTGCTTCCCCGTGATTGATAGAGGAATAAAAACTACATTTTATTTGGAATATTCTTTAGATACGTTTGTTAGCTAAATAGATTAGACTGGGCTGTCTTTTTTGAAATATTCTTTGTGCGAATGTATGATTTGAATTTATTCATAGATATTTTAGTATCGCTTATTTTTCATTTATATTTATTCTGACGGTCCACTACATAATATTATATAGCCTATACCACTCAGGGATCACGTACTTTATTATATTATCTATTTAAGAATTTACCGGTCCAGTAGTTCCTAAGATTAGCACGTTCAAACAAACAGTCTTCAGCTTTCTATTATGAGTATACATTTCAAAGCACAACGTCTGATTATACGCATAATACATAAACTGATTTGATTTAAATAGGTTAATAAATATGCGGGTATTTGTAGATTTAAGCCTATAAATACTTCATCTAGCTTAGAGAGGAAGTTAGTCATTGTCGAGCTATCAGATCGATTACATGCCTTGTTGTTTACCAATGGGTTTACCGAGCCTATTATATGAGACATTAAACTTGTGGGGAGCATTCAGATTGTGGGTACAGTGGTCAGCATAGTATAGAGATATAACATAGCTAGAAATTGTAGTATATTGAATTGAAAATTGGTATTTAGAACAACAAATAAATCAAACTCAATTCATTATAATTTTTGTTTTAAAAAAGCTTATTAAAAGGCTTTTAAAACAAAAATTCATTATAACATTTGTTTTAAAAAGCTTTTTAAGGAGATTTAAATGACAAACAAGTAAAATTTCAGTTCATTAAAATTTTTATTGTCTTATAAATAATATTATCATCACCTAAGAACGTTTTGTCACGGATGGATGTTGATTTATTATTTCCTTGTATAACTTCTTATACTTATTAAATTGTATCAGTATATATGCAAGGATGCATTCTAAAGATAGTTTTAAGAATGCCAAGAGTATACGTCTCTACTATAGTCTCTTCACTTCCCCGTGGCAATGGTATCTACGCATTTCTAGCATATAATTTTAATAAAAAGATATAAAAGCGTATTTCATTAATTAACTAGTTTGATTCTGCGCCTTCACTCACAAACCGAGACAGAAAATCGAGTAAAAATCATCATATTTTCATCCAGATTATCATCTACTTCTGAACCAAATTCGTCTGATACCAAGAATCTAGACTAACCAATTGTCACGTTTTTCATATTAGTAGGATAGAAATTACTATTGTTCTACTGTTTGTCATAACTAAAAAGTAGTGGCTTTCTTTTAAGAAAGCACGTCAACATAATATAGGTAGATCACTGTTACCTATTTTATATCAATTAGACTTGTGATAAAATATCTGTCTGATTACATGAAAAATACAGTAAACTATTTCTTCTTCTTCATAAACTTGTTCATCATCGATTCTACTATCAACGTGTTCTACTTATGTCAGTATAATAATAATTGACAACTATTTACCATTGTTTGGGGTAATTATATTAAGCATATTCTATTCTATTTCTATCTTCTACAACGAGGCTTTCTACTTTTACGTTTTTCTTGCATTTGTATTGAGTATATACTAAATCTACCAACCTCTTTCAGCAAACGCCTGACAGGCCATGACAGCAAGAATAACTGTCAAAATCTTCGACGCCATCTTGGATTTCGAGTCACAAACACTTCATTACACCACACTACACTACACTAGTACTGAATCCAAACGTCGAATACTTTTGTTCACTCAACTTTTACACCATTGTGGATCTGTAACAAAAAGAGAGACAATATTCAAATATATTTGTTTAAAAAAAAAAACGGTTCAATAAAAAAAAATATATCAAATTTTGTACAGTCGATTCAATATTATTTTAAGTTTAAGTAAATAATTATGATCAGAACGTTCCATTTTCCCTTGAAAACTACAAAAACGATTTTTATAATATTAATATTTAATAGAAAGCAAGATTCAAGGAAAATTTTTCTACTAAATTGTGCCTATATTTAACATTATTAAATTAATGCATTCTTGAAAAAATAATAATCTACGATCCTTATAGTTTTTTCAAAATACTTTCACTCGATAACAAGAAATAATCACGAGTTTTCGCAACAAGCTTGTATTATATTAAACTGTCTATTAACATTATCCTCTATTAATAATAAATAAACCACACAATATTATTGTATAAACCCTTACAAATGCCACAATCTGAAGTACGGTTTACGCGGCATTATAAATGCAATACTACGAAGGAATTCCGCTACGTGTTTAATCCTAATTAGGTTAAAGGTCAAACGCATTGTTATTTTATTTATTATTTAATGAAGAAGCTTCTAACACATATAAACAATAAATAAGTGTGCTTTTGAATGCATTATATCATCCCTTTAATAGAGTTTCGATCAAAACTAGCCACATTGGTCTAAATTGTTTTATTGCTTTTATAAGCTACATATCATATTGTATTTTCGGAGCAACGAGGCAACTTTATGATATGATTTTTATGTCTATAGATAGTTTGTAGCATAGAGAGTGACTTAAGCTACTTTTTACCCGGATAAAAATATACTCATTGAAATGGTAATGTCTTTGAATACTTGTGCTGTTGTTAAAACAATTATTAAAACTTGTTTTAAATAATCTTAAACACATTTTAATCTCCAATGTACCAGTAAATCTTAGATAACAACAACGTTACAGTAAATACCACATTACACCAATTTCCTCTGACGTCACGCTCCAGCGTAAAAACGTCCAGAATGCGTGTCAGATGCTATAAATACATTGCCGGCGGGCGCCTGTCTATTTGTGGAACTACGCATACAAAACGTCCTACGTACGCGTTACAATGTGGTTAGATCGAGTTCTAATTACTCCCTTTTTGCAAAGATTTTGATATTAATTGATGTAATAGAGGATAATGGATATTTTAGTCTACATGCTGTGTATACTAGCTTGTTGCCCGCGACTTCACTTGTGTGAAGAAATAATACCCATTAATGATTTAGGTATTTGTTCATTACCATTTATAATTGAAAAAAAACGTACCTAGCTTCTTTAAGTTAAAATTTAAAGTCATAGTATTTTGTAAGTCAAATTCTACACGAAATTTCATTAAAATTCAGCTATTTTAACGTGAACAATACAGTTATATTAAAGCAAAATTAATAAGAACTTATAATTATAAAAGCAAAACTGACTTGTGATTGACTGACACATAAACACAAATTCCAAGCTACTATTTAGTAATTCAATTTGAAAATTTTTGAAGTCATTTAACACTTTTTACTTCAAATTCCTAGAATATTTTCACTTTTTAGCCACAAAATACAGTTTATTTGTTTATTAAATCGTTTCAAATAAATTAAAATGTTTATTTGCATGATTTGTGATAAATACAAACTGTTATAGACAAGCAAAACAAATCGACAGTTGATTGGCATGCACATATTGGAATTAAATGTTTACTTTCATTAATTAAATACAATTTCTAATAATTTGAGTAATTGTTTTTATTTTAATGTTTATAAAATGGATAAAACTGAATCTATACGCATGTTATGTAGAGGTTAGTTATGTTTTTGAAGTGAAACTGCTTTACGTGTGTTGAAAGTAAAATTTCAAGGTCGCATCATGCAATACCCATTACGTCATGGAATAAGGCGACGATTTTGTTATATTTGAATCTTGCCAAAGAAGTTTCACTTCTTACACGTGTGTTCGGCACACACTATCTTTTTTTTATTGTATGTTTGCTATGATTTAAATCATAAACTATTTGACCACTTTTAAACATTAATTTACTATTAAAAAGCCACAATTTTACCAAGTAAGATAAGCTATATTGTTCGCGCGGGTCAACCCAGGAAAACCTGGAAAATCGGCTAGTCGTAAATGTAGAGTCATAAAATATCTTTAAATAAGACAATCTTACACGTAATGCTTTAAGGTATACAATTGCGACGTTGCCTGCATTTTAGACATAATATGTAACTTGTGCCTAATAATACCTAATTGAATATTTCAAAACCTATTTAAATGTATAAGTATCGAATTTCTCACCGATTCTTCTGGGCAGAAGCGGCTTTACAAATCGGTAGTAGATTAAAAAAAGACGTGTGGCACTCGGGGACTGCCGCGGTAAAGCTATTGCATGCTATGCCTTCAAGCCACACCTCCGCGCCCGTCGGAGTGGGGAGCGTGAGGTTTTTCGTTACGCAATTTTTGGATTCGGTCCCCGCGCTCAAGGCCCGCGATAGAAGTTATGCAATAGCTTAAAAACTATTCATAAGCACTTATTAAAGTGTACATGAATAAAACAAGTTTTTGAGTTCTATCAACGCAAATATCTTAGTTTCCCAACTGTATGAACAGCCCCTTTCGTATAACTAATGCATTGAAATAATTAACCTAATTACTGAGGTATTCAACAGCTGTAACGGTTTAGGGGCATACATTGGTCTTACGTTGTAAATATTTAAACATGGCAGCCACATACCGTTGGGATGAACTTTTAATTTAACTGTTTAGGAAGTGGTTTTGATAAGGAATCCTTTTTTGAGTTTAAATGATTCAGGAAATGTGAGGAAAAAAGGTTATACTGTATAGCTATAACATTTTTATTTTTTAATAAGCTTGTTACCTTTTGCCACGGTTGCCTGGAAGAGATGACTTCTAAGTGATAGGGCCGCCTACTAAATTTTACTCTATTTTGCTTTGTATATTAAGTTTCCCATGAACAGTTTTATAAAAGAGTTATAAATAAATAAATAAAAACTACAAATTCCATTAAACGAAAATAGCCTAGAGAAGGACAGCTCTTATATTTTTATGAAACAGCTCTATCTAGCAGATTATTATTATTTTTTTGTGTAGTTGGCTATATTAAAATAAATTAAGTTTTTGATGTTTTGCTATACTTCAACGTAACTAGAATATTTTTAAATTTAAAACATCACTTTCAAGACAAAACGTCAGTATTCACATATCAATGCACAAATCATTATATCTCTAATTGTGAACTAAACAGTTAACTACCCGTCAATAAGTAGATTTACCCTAAAGTAGGGTAAAGCGACCTATTTACGTACACTTATCAAATAACGTGTATCGAATTATCTATTCCACGTACACACTGACAGACGATCAAATATGTACACACTGTTTAGCGTCGAACATTCATCGTAATTTCTAGGTATAGATGAGAATTTATAACTAGGTTTGACCTCAGCCTCCAGCAGTCAATAATAATTAAAACGGAATATTTGAATGAAAGTTATACAGAGGAAACGTTGATTTTTTTGTATGTTTGTATGATTTTAATTTATGAACTGAAATCCAAGAGATGTGTTTAAATTTTCGTTTCATCATTAAAAGTTTTATTATTTCTAACTGACTTCATTTTCTTAGTTTTGTTTTACTTCGGAACATAATAATAATAAATACGGCATTGCTGTATTGATTTGAATCACATTCTGCGAGGAATTTAGGTTCGATTTCGACACCACGATTCATTAGAAAATACATAATAACACGTATATTTGAGAAAATGTACACATAAAGACATATTCTTAGATACAAAGAGTAGGGGTAAATATTAGGAAAATATTAAAAATCGCAAAACAAAAAACATCGTATCGGCATGACGTGACAAACCCCACATAGCGATATTAACTCTCTTTGTGGCTTTATTATTGTTACAGCAAGTCATAAGCGGTAGCGATAATTCACACATCTATTTAAATTATACGTTTTTAGGAATCTTACTCGAAATGGTAAATAATTTATAACTTGAATTGACAACACATGGCAAATTATTCATCAGATGATGGAATGTCGTGTTGTTTTTAGGCCTACTGTTTCAAAATTACTGAAAGTTATGTATAAATTGAGCCAAAATTTGACACCAAGCATTGAAATATCATCTGTTTATATAAAACAACCTGCCTAGTAGTTTTTTAAAAGATTATTCTACACATACACTATACATTCATACTTTTTCAGTATATTATGGAAGTAAATATAAATTTCTTTCTTTCGATTTTATAATGTTAACGAATAAAATATGTAATTGTTTTTAAAATCAGACCAAACCTTGTATTAAAGGTTCTCTGAGTTTAACTTTACTACACCCAGAAAATACATAGCATAAAATAAACATAACATTTATTTCTCGCTACATCTAGCAACTTATACCACCACATTTCAATTGGAAAGGTAACCGCCACGCAAGAACAGGTGTGTCCCTAAATTGTCTGTTTACTGCGATCGCGCCAATGTTTGTGCTCAACGGCCAATATTGGACCAATTGCCCTGTAGCTCAGTGGTTAATGGTTATGAACATACGTAGGTTCTCAGTTGTAGTCAAGGTCAAGGTGTAAAGTGTAATACAGTTTATTGCTGACATCAGACTAGAAGAAATTACTTTTTACTTATTGCTTAAAAACAAATTAGTCATGTATATCAAAATCATATTACTCCTTAAAAATAAATGATGATGATAGTACATCTTAAAAAATTAATCTTCGTAGTCAAATTTTTGACATTAATTGATGTGTGAATCAGTTAAGTGAACAGAATCTTAAAATGTTATACGAAGCAACGAAAAATTGTGAAAGTATAAATTTAAAGTATAAGAAAAATAGGTTTATGCCGAACTACCGAACCCTCGGTACGCGAGTCCGTCTCGCACTTGGCCGCTTTGTTTAAGATCAGTTTTCTTTTTATAACGAAAATCGAAATAGCTATTACTTTTTGCAGTTTTATTGAATTTAGCGATAAATACATTGGCCCAACGTGTCCAACATTGGCCCATCAGGGTACTGGGCCGCAGTCAAGCGTGAAGCGCTTTTTACCCCTTCTGTCAATGCTTGTTTCATATCTCTGAGGTGACGTTTTATTGTATTTCCTGTTATTATTTCGATAAAATGGAACGTTTGTTTTGGTTTGATGAGCTAGCATTTTCACCTGGCTTTACTTGCATATGCTTTAAATTATCGCGCTATAATAATACAAACTGCGGAGCTTTTTAAAAAATCATACGCTTTTCATATCAGTGTCAATTAGAAATGAGTATCTAAACAGGAAGGCAGTTTAGATTTCGCATTTAATTGTGATATTTGCAGTCGTATATTCTTCCAAGATTTTTTTTATATAGAAGCAAAAGAGTATCAATGTTAAAAATTATTATAACTTTATAAAGAACATTTATAATCTGTTATATTATAGATTGTAATAATAATAATACATAAATATTTAAGGACGTGTGTTCGTATCGTATGTATATGGAAATTTTATAAATATTTACTACGCATATTAAAGGAATATTATTCCTGTAGGTATATCCAGATATTGGAATAATTCCTGGATAGCTATAAACCTGGTGAAATCTGTGTCCTCTTTTGGGAATTGTCTCGATATCGAGCCGTGCTGATAATGCTGATATATTATGGCGTTATTCCTGTTTTATACCTGTGTTTACGTTTAAATCTAAGTTATAACTACGATTTTAAATGTGTTTAGTAACAACATATTTTTGGAGAATGTTTTTATTTTCCAAATTACGTATAAAGAGCAAACATAGTGATCATAATAATATAAGGCTTCCGTCTTTTTCCATTTAAGGTACGAACACTACACATTATTGATAGAGATAAAAATTAATATAATAAATATATACATGATATCTATACTAATATTATAAAGCTGAAGAGTTTGATTGTTTGTTTGAACGCTCTAATCTCAAGAACTACTGGTCCGATTTGAAAAATTATTTCGGTGTTGGATAGCTCATTTTTCGAGGAAGGCTATAGGCTATACGCTATACCTATTACGCTTAGACCATCAGGAGCGGAGCCACACGGGTGAAACCGCGAAGCGCACCTAGTACGTAATATAAATATGTATGTAATTTATGTAAAAGGATAAACTACAATCTAGAGAAACTGTCTTATTGTTATACGCTTGACTCTACGAGAAAGCGCAGACGTGGAAAATCATATGAGATATCAATTTCATTAGTAATTCGAACTATTGAATTGATATTAATTGTAGAAACAAATATTTTACGCTACACAGTGCTTTACGATTTATACAGCTAAGATAATATAATATTTAAGGGTGCGTATAAAGCAAAATTACCATTATTTTTTTAGAATAATGGTGGTTTTAATATTACACGTATCGTCTAATAGAAGATTGGTATAATTTTGCTTTATACGCACGCTTAAGCAAATGCAATGAAACACACAGTAAACTACATTATATTATTTTACAATAGGCATTTTACCTAGAGATAAAACATAATTTTGATCGTATATTATTATAAAATTAATAGTAACAAACGATGATATCTATACTAATATTGTAAAGCTGAATATTTTGTTTATTTGTTTGATCGCGCTAATCTCAGGAACTAGTCCGATTTGAAAAATTATTTCAGTGTTAGATAGCCCATTTATCGAGGAAGGCTAGATATCATCACGCTAAGACCAACAGGAGCGGAGCACTGCGGGGCACAGCTAGTTAGAAATACAATTAACAAAATAATACTGATATAAACAACATCATAATACCAAGAACCAATCCATTCGAATCGTTCAGAAATCCACCAACTAGACCACTAAAACAGTCGAGTGACACTGAAAGTATGAACTTCTAATTTTCAATTCGAATCCGGCAGGAACACATCATTATATTCTGTGAAAAGAGTCAGCATACAAGAGCAGATTGACCCAATTTTTTCTAAATGGAGTTCCGTCCTATTTGTCTTTGGAAATTCTAATTAAGCAAGGCCTGGTTAAAGTGGAAATAAGGGTTTTAATTATTTGATTTGTGTAATGTGGGGTAATTATATCGTGGACATTATCTGGCAAGTCTTTAAATAAACTAGATAGCTTCGGTATTCTTGTCATAATTTTAACACGTGATTGTGAGTATTTTTCCGTATGTCATTTTTTTAAAGAAACGAATGAATATTTTGATTGAATTTGTCAGTAATATACTTTACTCAAATATTGATCTATGCTACTTTATCTTTACCCATCTGTACCAAGTCCTTTTGCCCAAGTCGAACCATACCCAAAATAATTAATAATTAAAACTACTAGTCTATACCCCGTGTGCATTTTATCGATATCTGTTCAGCTATTTATGAATCAATGCAGTAAAAAGAAACGTAAAAATTTTATAAAATAGCATTACTAAACCTCAACTACAATAATAATAACCATTAACTGCAAAACAAAATTAGCATTCTAATGAACCCATCCATACTCATCCGCGGCAAAAACCGCTTAACTCAAGTAATCGTTACGCAAGGAAATGCCTCCCGCGAGCCCTGAATAATGTACGACTTTAATTCTTTAGAATATTATAAATAAGAAGGGTTTAGTTGTGAAGCCCTTGGAATAGGGTGCCCATTATATCGGCTGTTAATGGGACGTCCCATCGCACAGGGTGGACATATTTTTGTGTTATTTTTTGACACTTATGGGTATAAAAGTAAAATTTAAAAGTGAAAGTTTATGATATGTATATTGTTTTAAGGAATTTTGGGAGTTTTCGCTACATGTATTGCGATGGTTTCCTGTCAAAATGCAGATTTGTCGAATATGTGTTTCATCGCGATACATGCAATGGAATGCGGAGAGAGGCGTTAGGCTTCATTCATTTTAATTTCTACAACGGAGTGATTCTAAATCTCATCACTGCATAGTATAGCAGATTTTTTTAATAGATAAAGTGTTTTAGTATTTGTTAAGTTTTCTACAAAGCGATAGGAAGCTATAAAAATACTAACTTTTGACTGTGGTTTTGTCGTAGCACCGCTATTTATAAATATTTAATGAATACAATGAAATGGAGTCCCTACCGACAATTAAGCAGCCCATTTCTACAAGTAATGATTATTATCATTAAAACAGAACAGACACGCAATTTCGATCCGTTTTGTTAATGTAAAGTTTAATTTATTATTATTTCTATTGGTAATATATTTGGTTTCTTGTTTATCTTATTATTCTTTGTTCTTGTTGTATTTATGTACCTAAGTTGGTTTCTGTTATCTAATTAATGTGTTACTTTTTTACCTTTTATTTTTATTCTTTCCCTTATTGCGTTCTTACATGCTCTTTTTTACGTCAGTAAAGTTATTAGATAAAAATAGACGGATGAGAATATAAAATATATAGACTTTGTTTTAAATAGCAATAAAATGTATTTTATTACAGTTCTTCAGTTCTTATTTCGTGAACCATAAAACCGAGAGATCTTATGTTCAACAGTCGATAGTAGGTCGAAGGTCGAGTCTAATAAAAAAGTTTGGTTCTCAAATACTATACTTAAGTATAAATACATACTACAGATACTAAATATCTTTGAAAAACATAACTAACTAATTTAATATACGTTACTATTGGTATTGGTACTGTTGGTCTTAGCGTGATGATATAATATATCCTATAGCTAACTTCCTCGATAAATGGGCTATCTAATACCGAAAGAATTTTTTCAAATCATTGACATAGGGACAGAAAAAGCGACTTTGTTATAAACTATGTAGCGATATGGAAAAATACCTGAATTAACTTTTAGTAGCAAATGAATTTATAAGCATTTTTCATGAAGCTACGAAAAATAATAACATAATATATTTACATTGAAATAGGACATTAGATTGACGAGAACATAATAAAAAGTCATATTTATACGAAGGTAGAATCAAAAATCCTTTTATACGAAAATAATAACGTTTGATGTTGACTAAGTATATATTTTCCGATATATTTATTCCATCATATATTTTTCGATTAGCATTTCTTTAGTCTGTTTTTGCTGTACCTATAGGTAATGCTTAGATATTAGTACCTAGGTAATAAAAAATAATTATTTATTAACAAAAAACTAAACCACCTTGCCAAATAGTCACACTAGATACAATTTAATAGAAAGCACTAGCTTTCAAATAAAAATGAATCATCAAAATCGGTTCACCCAGTCGAAAGTTATGAGGTACCTATAAGTTATAACAAACACAAAAATACATTCCAATTGAGAACATTATCTTGTTTTTACTTGAAGCAATCGTTATTATATGATCTATTGATATAAATATGTTGAAATAATATTATTTCAATATTCAGTAATTATTTATACAAAGCAATGTTTGCGTTCACTGTTTACTCAGTTTTCATTTATTAAGGACTTCTAGGAATTTATTTAGAACTAAATAATGAAAGATAAATAAAATTTATAACATCTGTAATCAATATTGGCGGCTATTTCGAGTACGGCCAGCAAATATTATTATTTAAGGTACAAAAGTTAAGAAAAAATTGCATATAAATTTTTAGCAATGCTCAATGTCAAACGTAGATTTAAAATCAAGTAAGTAAGTTCTTATTTAAATGACACTAATCCATGCTTAATGCATATATTATTACAAGTTTATTTTGCTACGAAAATGCCAAAAAATACACTCCGAACAGGACAATAAATGTTAAAAATGCTAAAAATTAAAAAAGAAAAACTAACTATATGGCTGATGCCAACAAAAGCCAGCAATATTCTGTAAAACAACTCTACTCCTGAAAAAGTCGTTTTAGTTACACCATTTCATTATACATGAAACGCCTGAACAGATTTTAATGATTGTAATATTGTTTTATTCGCTTGGATTAAGATAAATAACATTTAAAAAGCTTTAAGAAAGTACCTGGGCGGAACCGGGACAAACAGCTAGCTTTTTTTATGTTAGAGCAAGCAAAAGGGCAGGTGGGCCACCTGATGTTAACATTACCGCCCATAAGCACTTGTAACCGTTTGTTGAATTTGTATGCACTTGGATTAATGTAGCATTTTATAAACTTTCAAGACATTACCGTGCAGATCCGGGTCGCTAGCTAGTTTATCAATAAATAATAACAGACGATGAAAGCACGTCTTCGGTATGTCATCGCAAATCGCTCGCATTATGTCTTGGTGGAGAGCCAAGGGATAGACCGAGAGCAGGTTGTTCAACTTGTCAACTGATGTTATTTATAGTTCGGGAGCTGGATAGCACTTATCGCATGTAACACTATTCAAAATGTATGATACGGTTTAAGTCACATTTTTGTCTTTTTACGTTGTAAAGTAATGTTCGTTATTTACGTAAATGAATCTCTATTATTTCTCTACTATTTATAATATATGTATAATATAGAGTCTATATTTTACACAAAGACAATATAAATAAAAAAAATATGCAATAACATTTTAACAAGTTTTAATCCCGCCTATTCTAATAATTGTCAATATAAATATCAACAAAATATAATCAACCTATACATAAATAAATACATTTGATGTTATTGTAACCTTATACCAATTATATAGGTCGTCTAAAAAGTTTTACCATTAAATCAACTACTAAACTATGCCAAAGTTAGCCCACAACCTTTACCAATGTAACTATTCTAATAATAAATTCAGGCTGTTTCGAAATATAGAGCACAATATAGAGGTCAACGTAATAAATGTTATGTTATTGCAATGCATAGCTGTAACTAAAGTAAAAATTATAGGGAGTATAGAGCTGCAGTAAAAATTACAGCTAAGCTATTATTTAAGTGAGTACTTAAAGTATGCTTATTTTTTTGTTTTGCTTTTTTTAATTGGTTGTTTCATACTTTTAGATTAGAATATTTCATGTATATTGTACAACTAGCTTTCCAACCGCGGCTTCGCCCGCTTTGTCTAAAACCTAATAACTTACATACTAAAACAATCCTCTTGAATAAAATATCTATCTATTAAAAGAGACCGCATCAAAATCCGTTGCATAGTTTTAATTTAAGCATACATAGGAAAGTAGGGATATAGGGACAGAAAAAGCGACTTTGTTTTATGCTATGTAGTGATTTGATAATCTAATTAGCTGCTTGCACCGACTACTGCATGTCTGTAAACAAACACAAATGTTTTCTCTTTATAAGTTGTATAAATTTAAATAGAAAACTGAAATTGTTCGACCTTTAGGTATATCATACGCAGTAGATTTTCTCGAATGTATTTCAGAGTGTTTTCGTAAAATATTAATACAGACTAAGCTCATATTCATTTGGTTATAGAGAAAACAGAAAGTCTCAAGTATCGTATTAACTTATTTTGAAATAGAACAAGTTTGAATAACTTTTTAATTCAATTAGCGAAAATTGTTTCAATAAATTTCTTGAATTGAAATAGCAAGTGAATATCGACTCTATATCATAGAAAATAGAAGTTATTATCATAAAGAGTAATAACTATAAAAATTTTCATTACTTTTGGAGTTCCATTTTGGTACCGGCTTTGATTTAGGAAGTGGTGTAAGTTATTAGAAGTTAGCGATAAATATAAAATTCTTGAATATTATTAAAATATGCCTGCTATCTATTAAATTAGAATGTTTATGTGAACAGTTGGATAGATGCTTGTTAGTTGATGCTTTCGCAATAACTGCTGATCGGTTTAAGATGAAATTAGGCAAAAAGATTATGCTGAAGACGGTTGAAACTATTAATTATGATTATAGATAACTTGCTTGTCTTTCCACAACCATATTATAATATTAAGCACCGTGATATAGCATAAAACCAACTTTGAATTAAAAGCTTGTAGAAAATTATCATTTGTAAATACATGTAGGATATACAATATAGATAGTACTAGGATATACAATCTCCCAAATTAGACCTTAGTTTCCCTACAACAGCTTTTATGCGGAATTTCTCAATACCAACGGAATATGTTAAAAGAATATCGTCAATGTAATAAATGATACGACCTAAATCTTTGTACGTCTCGATCTGATATTGTGTACACTAGTATCAGCCTTTGACTTTGAATAAATTTATGAGTAAACGGCATGGTATAAAATGTATCTTGAAAGATGCTTTCTGGGTATTGTTGCATTAATATTAATTAAATTAGCAAAAATAACCTTATTTACTTACTTAGTTGTCTAACCATCCATCATTTAAAATGTTACTTCTCTTATGTAATGTTTTTGTTACAAATAACAGCATGCCATAATTCACCAAATATTGTCACTGAATTAATTATAATAATATTATAAACAAATATCACAATTTTTGGGACAGTTCATGTCAAATAATGTTTATTTTCCTGCAAATCTTGTCATGTCCCCAGGCGATCTTGTCATAATTTTTGCGACATCCGGAATACAACATGCTTTGTAAAATAATTTCTTCCAACTTTTTTACAATAGATATTCATTTATTACACTGCCACATAGTAAACAAAATTAGGCAAATGTTACTAAAACGAAATGAAAAATGTACAATTGGATATAAACACACAGAAATAATCCATAAATTACTCTATAATAATTGTTTCTTGACACGATTTTTTCAATTGCTCTATAATATCTAACTAGCGGTCCGCCCCGGCTTCGCCCGTGGTACCTACATGTTTACGTTTTTTTTTTCATAAAAACTATCCTATCTCTCAAGTTGGATCGAACTGCACATGGTGTGCGAATTTTATTATAATCGGTTAAGTGGTTTAGGAGTCCATTGAGGACAAACATTGTGACACGAGATTTATATATATTAAGATAATGATACACATACTAATAATTGATTACCTACCTTACCATTTACAATTACTTTCCATTTAAAACCATAGTTTTATGTAAAAATAAATAAATAAATTTAATATTGTTTTACAGGAGCTGGATAACTTGCAACGGAAGTTTCATACGTCGCCTCGGGAGATATTTGACATGTGCTTTTGACCCAAGATGTTGGCCAAAGGGACTATTCTCTGACAGCATTCAAACTGTTTCTCGTAAATAGGGTTTTATCTTCTGTAAATAGTAAATCTATGGTATTTAACTTTGTAATGCAAATGTTATTTACTACTACTACTAATATTATAATTGTGAAAGTTTGTGATGGTTTACGTAATAATTATGCTAGTTACTATTTCACGAAATACTGGACTGATTTTTTTTATTATGAAACTTTAAAGTTATGTAGGTACTAGGACAATGCATAAACTATACTTGATTTTGCCCGAGGGTTCGTCTGCGCGTGCTATTGCTTCTATAATTATGGTCAAAACGTAGTATATTAATTAAAAATATTATAAAATATTAATACCTGAATAGACGCGGAAACTTCAGCGCGATTCAGAAATATAAATAAAAACTGCGCATTTTCAAAACCCAAGGCTGAAACATCAAGCATTTCGCGAGAAAGTAGTTTATGCTAATGAAAGCAATTAGTATAATAATGAGCTCTCCGGGCTTTTCTTATTTTTCTAGACCCTTGCTGTAAAACTGTGCTAAGTACAAACATTATGCGATTTTGTTTCATTTTTAACTTATTTATGGTGAATATCGCAAATATGACCTATTTGTGTTAATATATGAATGTTTGTTGCTCTTGGCAGGAAAACGCGCGTCTATTTTGGATACAGTTTTGTATACAGATAGGTTTAAATGATTAGAAACATCTGTTATATAAATATAGATATAGATAAATTGTATAAATGAAAGATGTCGAACAAAGTGTCGTCTATACAAATGTGTTTTATTTATTTTATTACCTAGTAAATATACTTTTTTGTAGACTGTACTCATAGTTTTCAATAACCAATTTAATTAAGTTCAAACTTTCAACAAAATAACATGTTTTAAGTTAAACTTAAATGGATAAAAGCCTCAAACATTCCATTGATCTCACATTATAAGGAAGTGTACACAAACCCTTACAATTATAAGTTGTGTTGAACTTGTCTTTGCGAAGTTGGGACAACATTATCTTTTGGTTATAAATTGACAATTGTGTACACAGGCCTCTACCCGACCCTACACTCGCATTACGCTTCGCGCATTTGCTATCATGAAAGACCCTTTGTTGACCTCCGTTTGTTGGACTATCAAATGCGTTGGTTTATGTTGAATACTGTTTTGTGAAAAGGGATTAGTTGGTAAATGTAAGTGAATTAATTTTGTGGTAGAACTTATGATATTGATTAATGTGTTAGCATAATTGCTAGTGTTGATCTGAATCTGACAGACAATTCTTGGAAACCTAATTAATGAAGTAGCTACAAAATAAGAATATAGTAACAATTTCATATTATTTAAAACGATACGATCATAGATAATATTAATATCAATTTGAATTAAGTACTTGCTAAGAGGCTTTTTGTGAATTTATTTTAGAGGCAAGCTGTTTCTCCTAAACACAGGTTGCCCAGTAACCTAGCTAGGGAAACATTGGCTTGTATAAATTGTTTTGGTAGCCTTTTTATTTATATACTTTTACATGAATATTAATTGTATATTGTAATAAATTGTAATTGTAATTGTATGTATGTATGTTTAATAATAAATAAATTTGAAATAAATAAATTTGAAATTGAAAAAATTGAATGGGCAGTATCAACCTATAATAAAACTAGTGTAAGTACGACTGCGAAATAACAATATAAAGTATATAATCGCTCCCGCTCATCACCTAACAAACTATGTCACAAAATCGCTATCTCTCGTAACTCGCGCTACAAACTGAGGTCACTCTTGGCCACCCGCCAGCCGCTCCGACCTCGCGTATTACTTCCACCATTTAGTCACTTTTAGTTAGTTTTAGTCATTGCTATTTACGTCATGGTGCACTGATACTGTTTTGACATGCTATCAAATGTAGGTATTTTCTGGTATATTCACCTATTTTCCCGGAAAGAATTTAAATATCTATAAAGGCTTTAAAGCGATACATATTTCGTTGTACTAATTTACTAGTTAATAAAAAGTTTAAAAAATTTACAGGGACCCTGCCATCTCCGCAGCACATTTTTTATCTTCGAGCCAAAACTCACGTAAAAGCTAGAGAAACACAAACAAAATTATTTATTAAACAACATACTCAATTTCAATAGTTCAATAGTTCAAACAAGTTCAATACAATATATAATATAATATAATATTATGTATTTGTTGGAATGCGTGTTCATGTTATTTACGTGTATCCAGCCAGATTTTTATAAGAGCTTTATATCGTCAAATTATTATGGCATAGCAGATATTGGGCTATAAATTTGTAGGAAGTATTAAATTTTGATATCATTCACAGAAACGTCTAGTTAACAAAAATATGATAATATTAAAATCCTACTCATATTATAAATGCGAAATTTTGTATGTTTGTTTATTTGTTACTCCTTCACGCCAAAACTGCTGTACCGATTTCCTTGAAATTTGGCACACACATAGAGGATAGCTTGGATTAACACATAGAATAGTTTTTATCTCGAAAATTCCACGTGCAGTTTTTTCTTTGATTACGCGGGCTAAGCTGCCGGCGAAGAGCAAATATGGTATTACAAATAAGTAGGTATATAATATATAAAAAAGATTTGTTTTAAATTAATACTCCTTATTGAAGTATATTCAAATACAAATAAATCAAACTCAACATCAAATATAAATTTGATATAAAATCTTCACAATGTAAAAATACGTCAAGGCCGGGAGCTGGCGATGAAATAGCTCGGAAAATGGGTTTATTATGTGATATGAAGATTCACAAGGTCAATGCAAGGAGATAAACAAACGTTATATCGCTGTAATAACGAGGCGTGAACGTTTCGTGGGGTTATTTTAACCAATTACTGTATACTAGGTTTTGTTCGTGGGTTTGCTTGTTTGTTATTTTATTATTGTAGCGTTTTGATACAAGTATGTGTGTCACATTTCAATCTCTTTAAGATTATTGTTTTGAAGATTTAATATGACACGTTATTCTGTAAGTACATAGGTTTTAACTAAAAATGTAAATGTTACATGTTTTCAAATAGTTCATCATTTAAACAGTCAGAATCAAATAAATATTCGGTAAATTGTTGTAATTTGATGAAATTTTCTTCATGTTCTAATAATATTCAATATGTAAATATTTTTTTAGTCAAATTTATGCACAAAATAAATAAACAAATTCCATAATTTTGCATTGTTTACTTTCCAAATCAGTTCAAGGTTTTGCGCCATTTATACTCATCCAAATATTAGCTTTAAACATCCGCATTTAATAACAATAATAATTTGTGTTGATACTATAAATACATCCGAATATTATTAATATGAATCTCTTCCCACATTAATTGTCTATACGTGGGTGTTTATAGCGTGAACAATAAAATTACGTCATCTAAAATCCTTTCTTGTCACCCACTGTTCTTGTTTATGCAGGAAGAAAGAAAATTTCCACTAATCTATTGAGATTGTTTATATA
>CAJQZM010025807.1:0-28047 GCA_907164665.1 Colias nastes
TGAACTGTACCGCACTGATCCGAGAAAAGACGGACAGGTGCACAAGCCAATTCATCGGTTTTTTCATGCCACACCGGACCGTAAAAAATCGGAATGCCGGACGGTAAAATTCCTTGTAGTGCACAAGCGCCCAATACCGTTTTTCCGTGATGAACGTAGCCTAACATAATCCGTGTTACAGCATCCTTCCATGTGATCCTCTAATTAAATTGGCTACAACTAGCTAATGGAGAGTCGCCAATAAATCGCTTGCTCGAGATGTGTAGAAGAAGATGCGAGCTAATTGCCTTTCATCGCAATGAAATATTGATTTCGTGAAATTATATTAATTAAATATTATGTAATTGTAACGTATGATCGCGGAAGAGTTTAGCCGTTTTATGTTCTAACTATGCACATAATATAGTTTATTTGTGAAGATTTAGAGTTTTTCTTTATTTATACGCGTTTAACGTATATAAGATATATAAACTCTAGATATTATTGAGAAAAAAATGCTTGTTATTATTAAATTAGTCAAATTAGAATTGCGGCAACATCTAGATTAGGATTATTCAGTGTTCGCAAGTATCATATTACCATTTTAATGAAGATGTTACACGATTATATTATAGACTAGCTGTGCCCGCGACTTCGTCCGCGTGGAATAGTGACTGCATAGTAGTTACTACTTATTATTATTTATTATTATTTATTGAAATTATTCTTACAAATTATTACAATAACTTAAGTCTAAGTCCCACAAAACTGCACATGCAGTTTGTCTGTGGGATCAAGCCTATAACTAAATATATTATATAATATATCTATATATCTATCTATAACTAAATATATTATATCATATTATTATCTGTTATAAAATATAATTTTAAGTGAATAGGTATATCTATTTATGAGCTTGTGTTTTAGCATTCTATTGACTGAAGAAGGTGTTTCCTTAATAATCTTTTAAATTTGTGAATATTTGCTTCTGTTCGTATGTACTCTGGTAAACTACTACTTAACTTAAGTATTGAGTAAACACGGACTACCATAGTCCATAAATAAGTAAAAGATCTGTTAGTAAAATGTATTAGATACTAAACTGTGCTAAACAATAAAAAAAAAAGACGGGTTGCACTCCGGGAGTGCCGGCAGAAGTGAAAACTTGATTATTAACGTTCAGCATGTTTGATATTTTGGAATGGTATCCGTCTTACGCATGGAATATATGGGGTAAAAAAAAAAAAAAAAAAAAACAGCCGTCTTACGCTTTTTCGATCAGGCCACGTGTCCTGACGCGAGTTTAAGATTTTATACCCAACGCCGCTAAAGAGGTTTTCACTTCAATAAATGCCTTATTAATTTTCTACGTAAAATTTCTTTTAAATTATGTCATATTATTTTTAGGGTCAAGGGGGGAGGGGAGCAAATTTCTTTTCCTTCCTTCCTTGTATGGATGTTTTTACTTTTTAATAATGTATCGTGCAGCAACTGATCAGCTTAATCGATACTCAGTTTTTATCTATGTCACTTGAGTATAATTGACAAAATTCATTTTTTTATTACCGCTTTTATACCTATATCAAATACATGGATGAACCGATTTTGATAAAACGTTCACTTTCATTTAATATATATCACTTAGATTCGACAACTTTAATTTTTTTCATTCCCACTTTTACCCCTATAGGTAGGTATAATAAATGGATGAACCGATTTTGATACACTTTATCTAAGAACCAGCGTCGGAAAATATGCTGCCTAACAAAAAACCGCATCTAATTCGGATTACCTGTTAGCGAGCTACGGTGGAACAAACAGATACACACACACAGACACACATAGCGGTCAAACACTTATCACTCATCTTTTTGCGTCGGGGCTTAAAAATATATGTAATACGACATAATTTAAAGGACATTTTATGTATAAAATTTACCTAAAAATAAGCATAATTTTAATTTGACCCCTCCCCCCCTACTACCTCAGCTTACCCCCCCCCCACCCCCACCCCACCCTTGGGGACTTTCGATATGATCACCTGGACATTTTATAGAAATAACTGTAGCGTATAACAGATAACTTACGTTTTATCGTACACTGTATAATAGTGTACCATAGAATGCCTTAGCAAATGTTCGCCGTGAATACTTAAATGGTCATAACTTTTTTATTTATAAACCGATTGACATGAATTAAACACTAAATGTTAAATGAAGATTACCACAATATATTAGTGAAAACCGCATTTAAATCGGATAAGCCGTTTCTGAGATTAGCGTGTTCAAACATACAGACAAACAGACAAACGGACAAACGGACAAACGGACAAACAGACAAACAGACAAAAAAAATTTTAACGACAGTTTTGGGTTTGGGATCGATTTAGTAATAACCCCTGCTAATTTTTTTTTACATATTTTCATTGTACAGACACCACTTTTCTAGAATTTTATTATATGTATTGATTTATAACTGATATATCTCGCATTAAGTGTTAATAATCAGCAACGTAGAACAATTACCTATGTGTATTTATTGCTCTTGTTTGCATATATTTCGAGTAAATAAATGTTTACAAAATGTTTTCTAGGAGAAATCACGCCTGCACAGGATGGTGGACCTGTTTTAATCAGCTAATGCATCCAGTTTTAGTGACTATATGCATCAAATTTTACGTAACATCCTCAAGTGGAGGTCGAATGATGAAACCGCAAAGCTAACACCATAAAAATATTAGAAAGCACTAATTTGTATTTAATTTTAATTTTCAAGTTTATTTTGTTGGATTCAATATGCATTTTTATTGGTTTTGAAAATGCAATTTTGTAAATAATTACTATATAATATTTAAAAAGTCGATCAAAATGTGCAACTGATATTAACTAATAAGTACTTACACGTCGCTACGGTAAGAAATTTTGGTATGTTTTATGTGCATTTTAAAATTTTGCGCAGTGAAACATCACATTACTTAGGTACCTTAACCCTTATTCAAACGCGAGCCTGTGGAGGAGTTAACAAAAAAGTAAGATACGTTCCTGGGTAATTTTGGGTCGTAGATTTCAAAAATACACATAAAAGAGGGGTTAGTGGGGGGGAAGTAACCTTTTATTGGTGGGAAGTATATATCCCGTCATCTGTTCTCTCTTGTAAAAAGGTTGGAAAGGTGGGAACTATAGCTCCCAGTGACCAGTATGACACCAATATTTTAAAACACTAGCTAGTTGCCCTGACTCCACTTGTGAATTAAATTTTATCGTAAAAAATTATATAAATCATATTTTTTAATAAAGCAGGTGAAAGTACTCATCAATGCAAGTTTCTTTTACTAAGGGAAGAATTCGGGAATTGAAAAATGAATGACTTCAACATAAACAAGGCATTTTTCTAAAACAAAATAAAAGCAATAGGTAAATACTAATGAATTGAGTTAAGATGTCTAATTATCTGATCAGGAAATAATGAATAATAATAAATAAGTTGCATATACCAACTAAAAAAGTTTTTTTAGACACACGGATTTTATATATAGAATTTCCGAATGTCGTGTGCAGTGAAGAACACTGGGATGATATCTTCCCACTTATAGACTTAATTTCAATCGACTCTACCAAGGTATAAACGAAAGATTCTGGGCATATTTTTACGTTTCACGCAACCGTAATATAGTCTAGTTTACATAGCTAAAACTCAAATCTACTTATCTAATTTTTTTTCAGCACTACACAAAAAACTAAAAAATAACGGTCGTTTTCGGCTGCAAAATCACGTCACCTGACTTTGACGTGTGTTTACCATGACATGTAATAATTCTCTGAAAAGTGTTTCCATGAAAAAAAGTTCTCTGAAATGTTAAGATTGCGTAGATAAATATTACACTGCATTAGGTTTAAGCATATAAAAATAAAACACGATTTACTTCAATCTGAGACGTGGGAAGTATAGCTCCCAGCGTTTTAATAAGGGTTAACAATTCCTTTGACCACGCGGGCCGTGCCTAGCGAGCAGCTTGTTGTTCATAAAAATACAAAAATTCAACAAATTAGTAAGAATGTTGCAAAACGATAGATCTGTCATGGCGCAGAGCCGCGGAAACGTGACGCAATATTCGACGTGTGAATATCTTTTCTATGACTTTATTTAGCTTGTAAACTTGATTGTTTGTGAATAGGTTTATTGACTCTAATTGTAGGAAGAACTTCTTATATAATCTAGCATCCAGCTAATCTTAATTGGTGGGAACTAGCCTGTAGTAAAACGTACGATTAAGTTGTATTTTAATATTTATAGACTTGTATGTCGATGTGCGTGAAGAAAAACCTTTATATTCGGAGGTCTTTCGCACAACACAAACTATCCCCAATTTTCTATACTAGTACGTTTGTACATTTTATGAAAAGTGTATATTTTTTATATGTAGGTACATACTAAGCAGATGTTAAAAAGAATAATAACAAAAAATAGGCATGCTCTCAAAAATGAAAAAAAAAATCGGACATTTGCTCTAGTTACAATACCGAATGACATTTGATGGAATGCGCGAAACAGCATTTTTTTTAAATGAAAATGCTTGTTTTCAAGATTTTGTTATTTAACTCAACAAATTTGGTTACATTATATCAACGAACCTTATACTGCAACCTGTATAATTTGCATATAGAAAACGTTTTATTCAAAGTGACCGGTAAGTGATGACTGGTGACACACCCGAATGAATCATTTTTTAATGAATAAAATAATATCATGACTTCCAAAATATGCAATTTTTTTGTTATGCAGTTTTTCTTGTAGCCTGCTTGGCACCTTCAAATTTTCGAGGGATTTTCTTGACAATTCAAAAGCAGTTAAAAGGATCTTTAACATTTTATGTTTTTTTATGGGCATAAAAAATTACTCTTCGTTTCTTTGTTTTTAATTCAGCTATTTAGAGCTAGTGCTAATTAAATATGCTAACTAAAGATAAATTCCTTTAAAATTTACTTTACACACTTCTGTGTAATTTTATGTTATTTTCCTCATTTTAAAACAGTTCTAGTCACGTAAAGAAAGATCATGGAAAGCTCGGTTTCTCTCCCCGAACGCACGCACTGGGACAGGATACGTTTCGCGCGCTTTCTGCTTGTCATTATTAGTCTGTGGTGTTTTGTATGCAGCTGTCAAGGCCGCGATGTGCTGTGAATACGTTTAGGAATGAGAATATTGTTATTACTCTCACTTTAATTTAATTGACATAGCGGCATGTTGAGATGAACTGTAATAAGTTCTTTGATTGTGTTAAAAGGTAGAGCTTTAGTTTCTTTATTTAGGGTTCCAAACCACAAAAGGAAAAAACGGAACCCGGAAGGATCACTTCGTTGTCCGTCCGTCTGTCTGTCTGTCAATGAGACTGTCCATGGAGTCATGGACCAATCATGGACTGTCTCAGGAACGCGAAAATAAATTTTTGAATTCTGAAATTATCTTTTTGGATACGGATCTCGAAAAGTACATACACACTAAATAAACAGTAACATACATACAAATGAGTGCATTAATCGGAAAATTCCTCAAGAATATTATGTTATTCTAGGCAAACGTGATTGGAATTTTTAACTAGAACTACCTAATTGTCTAGCAATATTATATTTACAATGGTTGGTATTCCGTTGTTTCAAAAAATCTATACAAAATAATAATAATAATTAATATACATACAGTAATTATTATACATACAGGTTACAGATTGATAATATTACACTAAATTAGTAATACACAGGACCATAATATAGAAACCATCATATTGTTTTTAGAATTTGGTTTAAAAGTGATAAATAGGCTATCAGACAGATTATCAGGAAGTGGTGTAGCCGGCCCATTATCTTCAAACAAACTTGAAGCCAACGTTCTTAATTTTAATAAACCTACGTAGGTAGTTATTAAGAATTCATATTTACAAATCTTCAACTAATTAGCATTTTCCTCCAATATCGATAAGTTCTACCAATTTATTGATTATCGATAATTATTACCAAATCGCATGCTATGATTTCTTTTTTTCTACAGTATGTATAATACATATGTATTAAGTATTATAATAATTAAAATACATACTGGTTCTGCTGACCCCATTTTATTAAGTCATCCAATTTTCCATGAGACTTATAACAGCCAACTACGAAGGGAACGGATTATGTTGACTCAAGATTTTGCGCTACAATTGACGAATTTCTTAAATTAATAAACGAAAATGAAAATTCGTTCACCAAACAGAATGCATTAAAATGAATATTTATTAGTTTTTAACGTTAAATATATTCAAATTATTAAAATATTGCTTATTTCTCACAGTCATTAATTTTATTTAAATTGTATGTTTATGTAAATAAGCCAATAAATGTAGATTTGCAACCATAACATACCCCGTCCGGAGGTCGTCACTTTCCCTCGGCGGGCTATCATCCCATCTTCATTGATAACATGCACATGCCATAGATTAATTTAACAGACGTTACGTTTAGTACCTTATATATTTTGGTAATTTATGATCCGGTTTACATATATATGAAAGTCTCATTAAAATATGAGGGAATTCATTTATCTAAATTATTCTTATTAGCCTTTTGTTATACCTACTGATTATATTATTTTGTATTTGTAAGGATTTTATCGTTTGATACTTTTTGTTTCCAAAAAATAATAATTCGATATGTCACTGTAATAACATAAAATTAATAGAATTCGTACTTTTTCCGAAACAATTTACAAATCTTTACAACATAAACGCAAGTTCGTACAAGTTTCCATGATAACGAAAAATACGCTTTTATCATAAATTTTAAGTTAAACTATCATATCTACATGATGCATATTCTTTGCAGTGCACGCCGGCCGCTTTCCAGTTTCCACACTGCGCTCGCGCCGCGCATAACGGGCTGACGTGTTACCGCGAGAGGACGTCTCGCGCTCGCGTGTGTTGTGTATTGTTGCGTGTGCAGTGTTCGAATTTCAAATTTCAAATCGTTCTACCACAGACTACAGGTGAATATCTGTAAATTTCTATTTCATTATGCAGCGCCCATATTAATTGGTCGAATTTATTATTTATTTTGCTATTGCTTTTGCTTACCTAGTCTCGTTGTGTTTATGATCGTACTCTCACTTTGGTATTTGCAACAATTAGATACTCTTATTTAGGTTACGTTTAATTTGTTACCATGTAAGTTCAGAAATAATCATTTTCATATAAATTCTTGGTGGTTAATTATGTTGGTTAATGCGGAGGTTTATATCGAAATTAATTTTGGAGGGTGTATGCAGTATGACTACATATGATTAAATACGATACCTACTTACTTAACTAATAATTATATTTAATTAATGACATTTACCTGAATGTTTAAGTGAATATTATATTATGTTGGGTTAGCAGGTAGGTACTACTGAGCTAAATACCTAATTCAATTAAAAAAAAAAACACCTTCCTGCCTATACCTACATCGCGCTCTGAAAAGTTTTCTACCGGATTCGTCCAAAAACATATCTTATGAATTAAACATTTGTTTAATGGCCTATGTGTTATATGAAAATTTCTAGAATATCATAGAAAGTTTACCAATCATCTTAAATTCCTCTATAATATCTTCAAAATAATTTTAATATGCTCCATCCGGATATATAGGCACAATGTAGACCGTATTCTTTATTGACTAGGTAGGTAAGTGAAAATTTAATAGATGGAAATTTGTGTTTGTGTAAGGTTTCAGTGTTTTTCTTAGTATGGTAATGATACTGATATACCTACACTGATAAACACGTCACATGTGAATAGTCAAGTTTCCCGCCGTTTCCTATACCAAAGATGAGTGAAAAGTTGAGAAATTATGACATGAAACAGGCGCCATGTAGGTATTGGATGAAGACAGCCAAATAGCTTTATTGTTGTTTCACCCCATTCTAAACTCATTTTTAAAATTTCATATCATACCTACCTAGGTACCTACTCTCTTTTTACTGTAATATAGGTATTTTATTAATATAGGTATTTTACCTTCAAAGGTACATAATCATATACCTATCAACAACACACAGGCAAGACAAAGGCACATACCTGTCTGTGCCTACCTATTAAGTATTTAGATCACGTTTGGTCGTCAAAATCGAATTAAGTTCGTGTAAAAACAATTTCTTAATCACTTCTTTTATGACCTTGTAACAATAAATCCAATTAATGTACCTATAAATTAGATGCGAAACAATGTACCTACCTATTTGAAAAACACTTCTACGTCCAAGTCTCTAAAAATTAAATACCTAAGCCACCCTAAGCTATGTACCTACTAACTAGGAATTATAAATTATCAGGGAGTGCGTGCTATAACTATGTTTTAAACTGTTCAAAAATTGTTTTTATAATTCACTTTGTAGATTGCCTACATACCTAATTACTTGCCTCATTTTTTTAATGCCCTTAGTTTTGCGTTAATTCACCCTATCTAATAAGCCTATCCAAAACATAAAGCAAATCCGATCTCAAACGTCTACTTCCTAAATCCTAACTAGTAGTTTCCGCAAGTATCAAAACAGTCCATTTAGCCACTAATGCGCGTTTAATTACGATCAATGCAGTGACGTATCGACACAAATGAAGATCGGTAAAGCATTTACTGGCGATTACCCTCGATCCGCGGTGTCAGGTGTCGTCGAGCGCGTTTGTGGCGCATCTGCTTGCTACAAACGAACGGATTTGATACTTGGAAAATTTTAATAAAAAGTACAAACACACTGATATAAATTTTACTTGTATACGAGTTACTTGTTACTACATAGTATAAATCAAAGAGACTTCTGCTAAGTAGTAAGCATACACAGGTATGCTTACTCCTTTAAAACTACGCAATTATTTGGAAGGTTTAAGTATAAAATATAAACTAGTTCATAATATCGTCTGTGAGTGTGATTTTTATCCTACGTCAAAACGTCAGATTCATACTTGGATTCAACTTGGATTCATATATGAAATTGACAAAGATCAAGTATCAATTGACCACAGATTTGTAATATGTACGATCAATGACAACGTTTCGTAATATTGGCCTTATACCATTGCTGTAATTTAAATAAGTTTGCTTATAAGATGTTGGTAAGCAACTTTATAACCGATTTTATACTTAGAAAAAATGTATTCTAAGATTTTACACTTTTTTTTACCCAATATCAAAAATGAATTTTTGTATTTTAAATGTACATATTTAACTTAAAAATTGGTTGTCTGTAAAGTCGGTTTATACTGACGATAGTTGAACGTGACAACGGCCTATTGTGCTTCTTTGTCGCTCGTTCCGCGCTCTCGCTTGCACTTCAAGCCTACATGGAACGCCTCAGAGCGAGGTAACGCCGCATGAGTCATGTTTTTTCGTGCGTGCAGCCGGCCATCGAATTATAAGACGTTGTCACGTCAAAAATTCGATCGAATAATCTTGTGTCTGTTAATAAATGATATGGAACGACGAAAAAGTGGTAATACCACAGATTACTAAATACCTACTTACTATGATAGTACGTAGTGGATTACTACCCGTTCCGGAGTAAAGACTAAACAAAGCAGCCTATCCACTTGTGAAAATTTAAAAAAATCGGTAGGTATTTACTATTTACAGTTTACTCTACGGCCTTATTCATAAAAATAGCCTGTATAAGGTTTTAATTTTTAACCATACTTTAGAAGTGTTCTATAAGCTGATATGACGTTTGATAGGTTGTATTGTTCTGTGGTTGTATAGATAAGTTTATAGTGTTTATTCAATAGAAATCTACAAAATCTTACCTCTATATTAATGCACATGCAGCTAGCCGATGTTAGCGGAAGGTAAGACTAAAGCCACACCCAGATCGTCTCAACGCGGAACTGCTGAAGTGGGTCGCATTGTACGCAAATTCGCGCGCTTTTTAACCGCCACTTGCTCTGAATGGTGATGAGCACAGGAAAGCTAGGAAATGCTCTATTCCGGTGTTGGGTGTTTGTGAGAACGCGGATTTGCATACAATTTAGTGATGGGGAAATTTTTGTGTGTTTTTATTGACATACTAGCTTCCGCCCGCGACTCCGTCCGCGCGGATGTCGGTCTTCGCGTGGATGGTTTATTTCTCCATTTTGAGTAACTCTTACAATGACATCTTATAAAATATATCTATTGGACCCAAATACGGCTAGGCCTATAATAATACGCAACGTGTGTTCGTGGTTCTACAGAACAACGTCTATGGATAAAACTGAAAAATTAAGATTAATTTTTTTTTCTACGTATTTTTCCAGGATAAAAAGTATCCTATTTTACGCACAGGATAATAAGGTATAATTATACCAAGTTTCATCGAAATCGAACCGTTAGTTTTCACGTGATGTCTTCACATACAGACAGACAGACAGACAGACAGACAAAATTTTTTTTAATCACATATTTGGGCTTAGTATCGATCCAGTAACACCCCCTGCTATTTATTTTTTCAATACTTTCAATGTACAGAATTGACCCTTCTACAGATTTATTATATTGACATCACTACATAGTATAAAACAAAGACGCTTTCTCTGTCCCTATGTCCCTTTGTACGCTTAAATCTTTGAAACTACGCAACGGATTTTGATGCGGTTTTTTTTAATAGATTATTAATGCCGCGATGTTCGAGATAAAGCAATTAGGTATTGTTAAGTTGCATTATGTTTATTAGGTATATTAAAAGTAAAATCATAGTAAAATATAGTATAATTTTTAATATAAGCACGGGATCTAAATGAAAAGGCATAAGGCTATAATAGCAGTAACAATTGACAGATAAACGTGCTTCTAAATATAATATTATAGTTGAAATCAATGCTACTGGCCATTAGAACGAAAATAATATTTCTAATAGCAATTAAATAATAAAATGTTAATACATATAAATAAATTCTAAGACGCGTAATGGCCGTCCACAATATTAATTTCACGATAAAAACGTATTTCTGTAGTGTAGAGCGTCCGCGTCGTTCCGTCAAATTACTTTCTAAGCTGTTTACAACTTACAATATTTATATTTCTTTTATTTATTTTTTTTGGTCGGTAAGTAATTAGTAATTAATGAGACATGTTATAATTTCTCGGGTCCGATTACCGTTTATCCTTTTTTGATGTCATAGAAGTAGTATTACCTCTCATTTACGTATTTGTTTACCTAATTCTTCTTAATTTGAAGAAATAATTTCGTATAGAACTAAATTTAAAATTACAAAACCTTATACAGAAATTCAGAATTTTCCCGCCATTCTTTTTAATTTATATGTTGCGGTAACTGTCAATGGTATTAGTGGTATTAGCACACTGCACAGCACAACGTTTGTATTCATTTCGATTTGATCCAATTCTGTCCCATTATGAAATTGTAATCAGAACTAGGTCTGTGCTTTGCTTAGTTTTGTATTTAGCTCATAGAAAATGTTATAGAAAGGTTAAGGCTCGGCATTTTTTCTTGATTATTATAATAGAACTACTTTACTCAATAATCTATATCTATACTAATATTATAAAGAAGAAAGGTTTGTATGTATGTATGTATGTATGGTTTTCACTTTTCACGCATAAACACTGAACCGATTACAATGAAATTTAGCACACATATAGAAGGTAACTTGGATTAACACATAGGATAGGTTTTATCCCAGAAATCCCACGGGAATGGGAACTATGCCGGTTTTCCTTTGAAAACGCGGGCGAAGCCGCAGGCGGAAATCTAGTTATTTATAAAAATAGAAAGAAAATGGAAGAAGAAGAAATTCGCAAAAGGTTCGTTGCTCTCATTCCATCAAGACAACACAATAAGAATGCAGTCACAAATTACAATTTTTAAAAGTTACTTACCGGCTCTCTTTATACTATGTTACCGGTGAGAAAATGCAATTTTTCACACCATTGAGCTGTTATTCGGTCAAATATTAGTTTACGCATAAAAGGTTGCATTCACAGACATGTATATTAATGTATAATAATTTATATCCTCTGCTATTAATAAAGCGTGGAATATAGTTCATAATGATAAACAATTCATTATTTATTCAATTGCAAAATTTTACAGGAATATCAATAGATACAAACAAACAGACAAAATACCCGTAAATTTTATTGCGTTAGTTTTTCTATTATTCATGCATATCATAATTTCTGCATTACTTTTTTTAATAATACCTACTGATATAACTAAATAAAGCACAGGTTTATATTGAATGTTGCTGTCACTAAAAAGTTAATTTCACAGACAATTAAATACGTAGGCCTAGATTTATACAGGCTTAGGTACAACTTTTACTCGCAAACTATGAAACTAAGGAAACCTAATAGCTTTGTCGACGTAATATTAGTCAATAGCTAGGTACTTGGTGACGCAACAACCTACCATACACATATTATACTTACATGCGTGTAGTATATCATACAAATTAGCATAATTCGGTTATGTAACAAACAATATTCATTTTTTGTGTTACTTTTAATTTTATCTTTAACATGTGGCTCTATTACTTATATATCATTCAATGGTCGATAATCATATTGCGAGTTAAGCAACGCCAGCTGTGTTCAGTCTTCGGATGGGTTACCGCTTAGCAATAGCAACTCTGTTTAAAGCGACATTCAAATTCAAAGTGGATTTCATTTCGTCACCAACTAAACATGTAAGCAATGTATTATATGACATGAAATGAAACGTTACAAAATAATCTAGACTAAGCAAAATAAAAAACCTTATCGAACAAAAGAGCTGTTCACACGGGTGTTGCGTCAGCTCGTGTGAAATGGCTCTTACAACTTGTAATGAAGGTACTTTTATATGGTTATGGTGTGTAGATATAATCTGGAATAAGAAGAGATATCCTTGAATCTTAATTGATAAGTTAATATTAATAATCTCGGACACGGCGTTGAAAGTGTTATGAAACTAAACATATTCAAAATGGCATAATAATTAAAAGTCTTGAAGACAATATATCCGAAACTTGTTCTAATAAGAACTGATTAGTGATTATGTTCGAAACGATTGCCTCTATTTACACGGTAGCCAAGAAATATCGACGAACTAAATATGTTGCTAAAGAAATACGAAGAATCTAATATGTAGGTACCTACTGCTACACAAAAACATCACATACGTCTCACATATTATCATCTAAAAGATTAGCTCTTTACTGGGACCGGGGAATGTACTACCAATCCAGATCAGTGTCAAATAGTAGGTAGCCATTGACAATAAAATTGGTCAAATTGATCAGAAATTACTCTTCGAGGTCATCGACACGTTGGACAGTTGGCATCTTGTGCCGTTGTAACTTTTGACACTGCTGACGCGAAATTAACTGCAATCATCGCTAAAACAATTACTGAGAAACCTTCTGTTGGTCATCGGATCTCTAATACTATATGTTTTAACTCCCAACGTTACCAGAGAGTCTTATAAGGTTAATGGAATAAAACAAGTAAGTGTCATATTTTTGTATTTTTCAAAGTAGCTCAAAAATATGATATGAACAGATTTAAAGCACGTTTGTCGTGAATCCTTCTTATATTAGAGTTATTATTTGATTCTTGTTGAAACAGACAATTGTAATAAAACAAAATTTAACAGTGTCTTCATAAACATTGGCCAGCGTAAAGCGTACTTGTATAAAAAGTGTCATGGTCTAATTGTATGACGAATTGCGATCAGTTAAGCCGTTTAGGTGTTATTGACACACAGACATCCGAACATTCAAACGTGTTTATGAACCTTCACATTTTCATTATAAGATTTTGATATAAATCTGAATAATCATGGTAATGTATACATGAAACATTTTGTTACAACCGAAGATAAGCCGTGAGATCTATGAAGTCGCAAAGAAGGCGAAAAGCCGAGGGCATAAACGTTTTCGTTTCAATCGTTTATTATATTTTACCTATTCGTCCGATTGAATAAAGTCTACCCAGTGTATTTTGTATTATATAACGCAAAGTTAATACTCGTAATAGGTATAATCGAATTTGTTTAGGCATGCGCCTATTTATTTATATGCACAAATAACTGATGATAACTACGTGTGACATTGGCAAACAAATATTGAACACAAGTTAATTCCCATACCGTCACGTCCGATGTCGACACAAGTACATACAGTATATGTCATTTGTTTTGTTTTGCAATAAATTGTCGAGAAACGTGCGTTTAACCTAATTATTGAGGTTTGTGCGAAGATATTGATGTACCTGTTAAATTGTGCAATTTGTTAAACCTTTTGAAAATGTGTGCTACGCATTTATAAGGGCTTAAGCAACATTAAAATATTTTGATTGCTTTAATGGAACTGTCTGTGTTGAACTTTCCACTGTGATTTTCTTCATATACGAGTAAGATCCATGTTTTGTTCCTTTGCCTGGTTTATTTTTGGAAAGACCTTCAAGACACTCAAAATTTGAATCTGTGTTCTCTTCTTAATCAAATAAAAACGCCTGAATCTAGTAATTTAGCACACAATAATTTATGATTATCAATAACATACATTAACATACAAGATATTTTATCCCAATTCAAGCCGTTTCTACAATAATGAAGCAGATATTGTATACTTATATGTATTTTCTTAATTTGCTAAGCCTCTAGTTATGCAATTCCCCAGTTTTATAAATATTCAAGGTTACAATGTGTTACTCATTCTATAAAATGTTTTATTTTTCAAGAAATATAACTGCTTACTTGGAAAGAATGGTAAATCTTTGTTGGCAATTTTTATCGCCTATAAATAGTATTTAATACTCACGATAACTTGATAAGAATAGTGAATCTAAATTTTATATCGAAAATATATATTTACTACTTCACTACATAGTATAAAACAAAGTCGCTTTCTCTGTCCCTATGTCCCTATTTCCCTATGTCCCTTTGTACGCTTTAATCTTTGAAACTACGGAACGGATTTTGATGCGGTTTTTTTTAATAGATAGAGTGATTCAAGAGGAAGGTTTATATGTATAATAACATCCATCAAATAGTGGAGAAGTACTGTTATTTTTGAGGTTTCTAATGTGATGTCGTAAATAATTACATTTTTTTCCGCTTACATTGCAAACGCAGGCTGAACCCTACGAGTTTTATCAAAATAATGTACTAAGTATTGTACACATTGAAAAGGTCTACAGAAAAGTCCGTGATGGTATATGTCTATCTCTTATGGATAACCCACAATAACTTTTTTTTGTCATTTACTTTTTACGACAAATAATGGTTAATTTTCGAAGAGATTTTAACCAATACAGCATTAATCCTTAACCAATTAAATACCTTGAATACATTGTTCATTTAATATAGATCTATATGGCCCTTTACACCGTATGATTTAAGTGAATATTTTCGAAGATATTACAGATTTAAAAATTGCGGGTCGTAGCGTTTGCGGCGGTACCGGCCGGCCGCCCGGCTATATATTTTATACCCGTGCGAAGCCGGAGCGGGCCGCTATGTTTTTATATACAACGTTCACAGTTTTTCTGTAGTGTATTTAGTATCAGCATTGCACCCGTGCGAAGCCGGGGCGGGTCGCTAGTATTAATATATTTAAGAGATACCACATAGGTTTTAATGTTAAAACATGCCAAAAGGATACATGAATACTTACTCTAGAAAAAATTTGTGAATGAGTAAAATAATTAAAAGAGAAATTATTTAACAGTTTCACGATTTCTTTGTTATGTAAGATATAAGACTCATTGAAACTTCCCTTGACCTTTAAATGTTTGTCAGAATCAAGGCTTCAAATGCGTAGGTGTTTATTGTAAAAGCAAATATGCAATCAGTTGTTTTGTTTTCGTTAACATAATATACTATGCCAATCAAATAGTGAGTTAATTATCTGCCAACAATATTAACCAAAATTGACTGCTACAAATTTCATATTTTTAAATCGACAATTATATTATGCAAGTTTGTTTGTGATGTACAAAAAATTATCTGGTTTAATCTTTTAATCAACAAGGACCTACATTATCCATGAGAAAGAGTTTTCTGGAGGAGTGGACAGCGGTCGACATTACATAAATGATAGTATTGCGAAAATCTCATAAACTTGAAAACGCTTTGTTTGTAATTAAAATCCATGTGTGAATGTAGTCTGAATTCAAAGCCTCTAATAGCATTGCACAATTTGAATTTGAAAAGTGTATCGTTCAAGCATTGTGAGGATTCCCCATTGTGTCCGTTTCTCACAGCCTCTGGCCCTGTCCGGAGACAATCCGAGTAATTAGGAGATGTTTTTTTATTGAAGTAATAGGGCCTTATTAGTCGACAATACAAATACGTAGACTAGGGATTGCAAAACAGACTAGAAACGTAAATTGCTTCTCATTTTGATATGTAGGGTCACTTAAAATTAAAACTCTGAGCTAAAAGAATGATAATATAAAAGGTAGATCTGTAGGCGCTTTATAGTTGAACTTTTATATTCGAAAGAAACATCATATTATGGTGCAGAAAATATATTTGACCACTTTTTTGGATTTGGTGTTAGTAGGAAGCGTTATTTCTTTCATTGATAAAAAATTATTTTTCTGAAAAATTTCGTTTACAAAATCCGCAACTTGATAACCTCCAAAAAATTTACATGAACACAATAGAAGATTTCGTTAATTCAGCAAACCATTGAACGCCACTAAATTCGCGTGGAAGGACAATGTACCGAAATATCGGATTGTTATAACAGTTAAGGTAATGTGAGCGATACAGTACGAGCCGTAATGATCGCGTGCTGCTTGTTGCGTAACCCTCGGTCCACGTACGTCGTACAAGCGGTAGCGGAGACATTAGTTCAGAATATCATACGTGGTGACATTTTTAATATGCTCCAAGAACTTTCAATCCTATCCTATCATAATATCCAGATAGTAATAACCAACAAGTACATGTGCAAGCAACAGCGAAGCCATAAGGTCTGAATGCTTGAATGTTGTTTCATTCATTACTTTATCGTACAAGACCTAAAATCCCATCATCTAATTTTCTGCTAATAATGTTTTAAATAACAATAAAATCTTTATTTGAATTCATACATTAATTTGTCACATTGGATTGAGGTTCAGGTTCAGTTATAAATGCGAACGATCCTATAGAAAAACAAGGTTCTGGCATTAGTTTGTTCCCTCAGATTGTGTAATATACATGTTTTCTACGGTAACATAGCTATTAAATTAATTGTAGGTATGTGGTTTTCGATTCGTCAGATCAGCTATATTTTTTAGAAAATATGAACATTGGACAGTCCTCTCAAAGATATTCTACATTCATAAGAACACTATCTAGAATCTCGACTTTTGCTGGTATTGTGTTTAGTTAAGTTGCTTTTCAAAGCTCATGCCTTACACCATACGCAGATCAAATTCTCCCACGGCGTTACCTTGGACCACACGAGCAATTCACAGGTTTTCGTAACAACTAGTTATCAGCCGATTCTCCTCGACTCATTGAATTCCGATCGGATCATGTGTTCATGCACCATAGTACACTTGTTGGATTGTACTGTTACGAAAGAGAAGATCGCGGAAGATTTTCGAGTATGTATATTAGTTTGATTGCGGAAGAGGTCTGTGACTCTGTGGAGTATATTAGTATGGCATGTTAAGTTTTGCTCTGTTATTAACGGCTTGATGGATTTGGATTGAGATGATGTTTCATTCGTCTTCTTTGTAAGGCGCTCAATCTGTTTTACTGGGTTGATAAGTATGATGTTTCTTAATGTGCAGTTTATAAAGTGCATCTAAAGCTTTGCGTGATTTTTCAACACACCAATTTTTAGTTTACACATTTATAATATTATCTGGTTAATTTACTTTTATAATGTCTTTTGTTTGTGAGAAATTGGATTTTAATAAGCTGTGTTTTTTTGCAGATCGAAGCGCATATATTGTGGAATCATTATTATTGTAAGTATCTAATGAGATTAATACTATATTATTTTTTTGTGATGTGAACAATACTTTGTTTGTTTTTAAATCTAATCCGGTTTGCCTTCTTATTAGCCTAGAGCAAGACACATTTGATATTATATCTGTATGAGTCTGACAAACAAACACAATCATAAAATACATGACACGAGATAAAACCAAATGCTTCAAGGCTTCATTTTCATAGTAATTGAATATTATAATTTGTATTTAAGAAAAGTAAATCTTTTTATTTTGCAAATGAAATCTCAACATACATAGTCGACTTCTCACAATAATAACGAACGGCTAGTATAAATTTGATACCAGCAGTGACGGATTAACCCTTAATCAAATTAAGCAATTGCTTAGGGCATCACGTCTGAGGGGGCACCAGAAGAAGCACAAAAAAAATCCGTCCTTAGGGCATCACGTCTCACTCTCACGTCACCATAAACCACACCAAAAAAAGTTTCTAGGACTAATTTGAAAATTCGCGCGTTTTAAGTTGACAGAGTCCGACCTAGAGTCATAACCCCACTCCCGCTTGCCCACTCGCTGCCCGCTAAGGCTAAAAAATGGTTTCTCTTGATTTCCGACAAAACTACAAGGCCTATGGAAAAAAGTTCAATGGCAAAGTTGTAGGTAATAAAAAGATCTACAACTTTTGTATTCACAATTTTTTCACATAACCTCAAAATTTAGGTGAAAAATTCAAAAAACCAAGTTTTTGGTTTTTTATTTATATCTTTTTCAAAAAAAATTTTTTTTTCTACGATATTTGGTGAAAACTTACCTTATTATGTCCCAAATACACTATAATTTTTTTGATTGAAAATATTTATTTTTTCGCCTTATTTCAACTTAATACCAAAAAAACAACCTAATTTTCAATCGAAAATTCTGACGTCAAAATATCAGCTTTTTTCAAAAAGTTTGGGGCTTTTTGTTCGTTAAAATATCTACTTTCTGATAGTGTAAAATAATTATATTTTATATATTACCATAATAAATTTACTCAGAAAATGCATACAAACAGTGTGATAATGAGCTTTTACCAAATCAGGCACACTTCTCGAACTCTATATTTTCTCTTGTATCGGCTTTTCGGTAACATTTCAAAAGAAAAAAATTAATCTGATCAAAGTAACGATACCACAGCTAACATTTGACAGCATGTTCATAATCAAAATGATGTCGATAAAAACATTTCAGGTCGCTTGAGAAATTTGCCTGACTTAGTGAAAGCTCATTATCACACTGTTTGTATGCATTTTCTGAGTAAATTTCCTATGGTAATGTATATTATAATTTACACCATCAGAAAGTAGATATTTAAACGAACAAAAAGCCCCCAAAATTTTTGAAAAAAGCTGATATTTTGACGTCAGAATTTTCGATTGAAAATTAGGTTATTTTTTTTGGTATTATTGAAAATTAGGTTATTTTTTTTCACTTTTTATTATTTTTAAAGGCTTCTACCCTGGTGTATAATTACTTTTGGTTATGTAAATTTACTCAAACCAATCGAAGCTGAAGGTTTCTGCAAGCTCCGAAATAGTTTTTTCTAGGTAGGTAAATTAGTCTGAGAGGTCAATGACACGCACGTCAAATGATACCTACTGAAAAACGACTACCGATATCTAGCGGTCGGGCGTGTTTCTTTAATTTACAAGCTAATAGATATTGTTACAAGCTTTTACTACACTTCACGTCAAGTAAGTTTATTTTGTACAGGCGGAATATTATTATACAAAAAACTAATGTTTTTAGGCGGTAAAGGTTTAAAGAAAGATTCTAGTTGACATACGGATAGGGGGGCCCACAGGCATGGATTGCTTAGGGCATCTAGTAGTCTTAATCCGTCACTGGATACCAGCACCATTAGAGTTGCGCGATTTAACTTGCATTTACTTAAATTTTCTGACATTAGGAAGACAACAACCCATATCAGGAAATTTGAAGACAGATTTTTAAGTGGTTGTATTTTTTGGATTAGATACAGCTTGCATTTGTTTAAATCAGCTGTAAAACTAATTAATAACGATGAAAATACTAAAGGTTTTCCTGAATATAAGCGCCCAACAATAGCTATTAGTTACCAAATGGACAGGTACAACCAATTAGGGTTTTAGACAGATAGTCCATCCGCCCACGGGATATCACTTCACGGTAATCAGTTAGATAATCTAGTCCCATAGATTTAGTGTGAACGATTGTGGAATAATAAATAGGTTTAAGTGTTTGGTTAGGCTTTAGGTTCCCTGATTCTTGAGATGCGGAAACCATTTTCTCGTATTTGATATTACGAGAGTTAAAGACAAACGTCATAATCGGATTAAAAGTGATTTGATCTCCGCGTAATTATAAAATATGAGACACATAACACATTATATAATGAATTACGTGTTGATTCTTAATTTATGAATTGGTAATTATTAATTACTGGGGCAACATTTTGAGTATAATATCTGATATTTCCTGTATGTATATGTTTAGTATTTACTTGTTATAGGTTCTGGTATTTTTCGTACATACTCGAGTTTATAACAGTCGGACTGACACTCGCGACTGTGTACAATATTTAATAATTACATGTATTTCTACATACAATTTCTTTGAAGCGCCTTTTAATTAACCTATTTATGCCATTTAAATCTCATGTTCTTCTAGGACAAGGCGTATGTGTACTTATCTTTATAAATCTAAAGCGAACGAAGCGAAAACTGTTTTCAGGACCAACTTTATTCACTTCACTTCATAATCTCCTAACTTCTTGTCCCGTATTCCCAACCTACTAATTTTATTGTATTTGCATGCCTATTCTTTATTACTATTTTCGCGTTACTATATCTTTCGCATACATTATTATCTAGTACACAATAACTACTAGACACATTTTAGTGGGATAACAACCCACAAATGATCTGTCACATCAACTTGTCGCGGATTGAATAACATTATGTAACGTTATATCAATAAATGACTTTCTAGTCCGTCAACCGGTTCGTTTGTCATTGTTTAACAATAATTATCACTTTCACTCACTTGTATTGTGTGAGTTGTGACCACTCTCTTGATTGACCTTACGACCCTCTCAGGAAGCGATGAGCTTTGCCATCGTTTGATTGTACTTTCTATGCAACTATGTGGAGAAGATAGTTATGAGTTGTTTGTGTATGATGCTATTATACTAAAATGGATACTAAAATCTATAGTAGATTTGAATATTCGATAGCCGATTTAGAAAATTTCACTTGAGTAACATTTATTGTCATTCAATTTAATTAAATACATGAAAATTCTACTGAAACGGCGTTATTCATTACGTATTAATAACTTGCGTATAGTGATAGTTTATGCGCTAAAGTATCTTGTGCTGCGAATCTTATTGATGCATTTTGTTCAAAAAGACAGACAAACATGAAGGGTCTTCTTATATACTAGATGCTTATGCAATATGTAAAAGTCCGGCAGTATTATTACGTAAACTATAATCTTTACTTATAAATTATAATTAGCATCTGGCAATATTAAAAATAGCTGTCAATAACCGAAACTGGTTCTAAAAAATTCGAACATAACATATGTTTAGGAGAAAGTGTTTATTTAGAATTTAGATTATGTATAGAAGAATTTCACGGAGAAACAGAAAATTGTAGGACACTTTACAAGTTTGTAATGTTTGTTTGTGTACCGGTATAGTGTACTGTAAATTGTAATGTAACGCATCAGCGTAGAACCAACGGGTTCGATTTCCGCTGGAGGACAACCAAGAAAAGTCAAGATAATTGTTACTTTATAGTACCTATAGTATTAAAGGATGTTGTGTGTTTTTTCGAAAAAATACTATAAATTTTCATTAATTTACTTATTCGTTTAATCAATAGCTGTTATAATATGTATATCCATCTATATAGCATACATGATCATAAAGATATTTTATCTCCCAGTGAAATCAAATATAAGAAAAACGCCACAGATTGCAAATAAACTAGCAATATTAAAAGTCACTTTTTACTATTAAAATACCGCGCCGACAAAGCCAGCAAAAATGAGCAGTGTTGCAGTCACAAGAATTTGATATCATCTGGCAATAAAAAGTTAAATACTATAACACTAGCTGGTAACACCACGGTTAATGGGCCACGGAATGCTGGCCCATTTCCGAGGCTTTTTTAAGCTGCCGATATACGAGGCAGATAAACGCGGCGGGGATTAAACGCTGACATAAAGTTTATATTTTATGACAATACTAAAAATTTTTATACACAACACTTGAGTTTGCTAAATATTTCTCAATGTCAACTTATACCTAGTCGCGCTACACTTTTTTAACTTGAATTATGCGCTCATACAATTTTACATAGGTGATTTTAATAAATGTTCTCTCCTACGCATAACTTGAAGTCGCATTCGCAAAAAAAGTTATTATAATTTTCAATAAATCAATTGAAAAAGTTTTTAACCGTTTAGCAGTATGTTTATTGCTTAAGTTTGAAACTTCTCACGAAATCATACATTGCGTATTTAAATGTTATTATTGCTTATTCTGACAACCATTACATTAACAATTTAATATTTGATTACTTAAATCACTCCGTCCCAGAACACCTTAAAATGATTTTGATGATTATCATTATTTTGTAACGCGTCTCATATTTTCTACAAAATAAATTGATCTTATTTATGAGTTTTAATGAACATCGCGTACTGTACTGTTATAATCTTCTACCATGTTTATTATTTAAAAATGTTAATTAAGATAATAACAAAATAAAACATTAATAAACAATTGCTAATTAAAAAATATGAACATCAATATCATATTTTATTCTTTACCGCAGTTGTACACTTGTAGCAAACTTTTGCTGTACTGATTTACAAATTTATATTGAAGAGAAGAATTTATACTGAAGAGAGTCGATATTACAACAAATGAAGTATTTATTACGATTGTCAAGATCACCCACTTTCCAGGCACTATTATGGCGATCTGGTAACAAAAAGACATTATACTTCATAGAGCATCTAAGCCAATGATTACAGACCATTGGTCTGTGGTTTTTACTGTATAATGGTTATTTAGACCACACAATCTTAACACTGCAGGAGTGTGGACGGTCATAAAGCGTCTAATATATTTTTAATTCTCCCGCGCCCGCTTTGACGTGCGATTTAGCGGGAAACAGAAAAAACGCGAATAGTTTACCTGCGCTATTATCAAGGAAATATTCATAGCTGTTATTCTTAAGGTAACTGCTGTTGACTTTACAACAATTTTATAATTTGTAATCTGTAAATAACTTAAAATGTTTATGTTTTGTTTTTCTTACATCTGCATCGTTACAAATATTTTTTTTTTAGTACTTACATCAAACATTGGCGATAGCGCCGCGCCATCACATTCTAATTTCAAATTACGCGCGAAACGTCCAGTCAAGATGGTCAAGACGCAAGATGGGCTTGTCTATACCACTTACTGGCAACTAAAATAAAGAAGTTTGTTGTTTTTCTATGTGTAATGGACATGGTTGGTACGCGTAGGCACTCGGTGGCAATCTCTGATTATCCTGCGCCCATGCCTCGATGTAGACCATTCCCACGGACTCGCCATTTCGTCCGGTTCACGCAACGTGAATGAATTTGATATAGTTTTTAATAGTTTGGCATCTAATTGATGTTGATGGCTGAATTATATTAAATTGCCTTTTTTGTTATCATGAAGATGTTATTGAAACAATGTTTTTGTTGGAAGGCAACACTGTTGCTGGTCATGAGTGTATTAATATGTTTTAATAATCACATATTATGGTCTAGATCTGGACACATCTAGTTGAAATGAATCGAAGTAATGTTTTATCAATGGATTTCAGAATCCAAGTAAATGTATTTTAAACAAAAACATTATTGTTCCTATTTAGTAAAGTGAGTGATAACACAGATATTATTAAAGTATCTATATCTATTAAGATTGAGACGGTACATATGAAATGAAATGTTATTTAGTGCTAGCATCTCGGTGTAAATGGAGCGCGTCGTCTCGGCCGGCTGCGTCGCCGCTTCTTATGTAAATATGTGATCGGTTCCAACTATTGTGTTGTTCAACTAGTTGTAGCACGTGGTGTTGCTTGTTAAGTAGTTGGTCAAATGTGTTAAAGTCTAAGTGTAGGTCATTTTCCACCTTATTTCAGTCTGTCCCTTTGTATGCTTAAATATTTACAATTAGGCAACGGATTTTGATGCGGATTTTTTAATTGATTAAATGGTTCAATGGAAGGTTTAGTGTCAACACGAGCGTAGCTACAGGTGAAAAGCTAGTTAAATTAAAATTTACGATGTATGTCAATACGTACAAGTTATTTGTAATTTATTGGAGTTGAAAGTAAATAATGCATTCTATTTATTTCCAGATCTTACCTTTTTATTGTAATTATGTTTTTCAATATTACAATTGTATTTTCCATACCAAAATATAAACTTACATAAGATAATATACAGATATACACCACATTCGTTAAATCTTTAATTATATCTTCAAAGTTAACAAGATATATTTTCAAATAGAATGTCAGATGCCCTTACGCATCGACGTATAAGGTTTTGTGGGTCAAATTCTAACAAATAATCCATCAGAGGTTCGAACCATTTATGGTCTAGATTAAACTGGTTGCTATAAAAAATACTGGGTGTACTTTTTTGTTAAGGGATTTAGTATTAAGTGTCAATTGCGTAAAAGGCTTTACATGTACATTTTTTGTTAGATAATAATAATATATACATATAATTAAAACACTCTCATTTGAATATGACTTTACTCATTCTGAATCGTCATAATAGAAATGGTTTGGTTGTGTGTGTTGTTAAAAATAAATGGTCTCGAAACTGCGCTATCTCATGGACATAAAATATTTAAAAATATAATTTTTTATCTTCATTTTATGTCAAATATTAACGTTACCTTGTAGACTAACAATATTTAAATATTTTAGTATAAAGTCATATTGTATTAAAAAGTTGCACCACACCATAATTTACGCCTACGTTAAAAATTATAGTTTTGTCCTTCTTATTAATTTTATTCAAAGCACTGTTTGGCGGAAATTGCGCTTTAAAATTGGGTGTACATTTCTGAAAATATTAATAATAAATAATACCTGAATACCTGATAGACAATATTTTGAAATTATGATCCAATTTTTCTTACAAATTTTCACGTCGCTGTTGCAAAAAATTCAATTCTGAGGAAACAGTCTTGGAATGTAACTTGCTTACAAAATTATACAATTCGTGGGAAAGTGTTGGAGAAAAAGAGATAAGTTTGTTTTAACGATAGTTTTAATGGCGGCACATTCTTCTATTTCTTTATGGTCATTTAAATACTGGCTGCCGATTGGTGTAATAGTCAGTGACATTGACAGCTAGGAGATACGTCATAGACTATGAAGAGTTAAAACTTTTTTTTTAATGTGTATCCTAATTCAGATTGAACATTCCCAATAGTTTTAAACTTTTATGGAAATGTTAGATGTCTAATCTCTAAAATAATTTAATAATCTTACAAAAATATTATCCTATCACAAATTTTACATAACGTTCATATTATCAGCAATATAAGTCCTTTCTTGTTTTCTGGCTCACAGAGCATGACAATAATTAATTAGTATCAAGTTACTTAAGTATTATGTAAATCATTATAGCTAAAATATATTACTCTAATCGTAATTTTTATTGCGTTGATAATGGTCAAAACATTAAAATCTATTAAATAAAGCTTCGTACGTAAAAGGGAAAGTATTTTGTAATATCTGCCTTTCCGAAGAGGTTCTATTAGCATAATATTCACTTTCTATCGATCCGCCATATTTAACCGTGGGATTTTTAATCTGTCGTCGGATGACAGGTCGAAAAAGCGCGGGCTTCTTCCTAGTTCGATGTATGATTGAGTGAGATAGATGTCATTTTTTCCCGCCTGTTTCACGGTTGCCTATAAATGGGTTTTCAATTTATGTGAATATTTTTTTATATAATCATTCAATTGCACCTTAAAATATAGTAGCACAGGCTTTAATAACTTAATTCGTTTATATAGTCCGGGTCTACGCAGGCAAAGTTGGTGAGAAGTGTAGATGATACGTACGTATTCATCGAAGTTAAATTAAATCAATATTTTGAACTTTTCTATAAGTCTCGGTATAACATCAGCTGTCCGCAAGTGAAAGTTACATGTATAGTTTGTGAAATTCAGCTTTTTAAAAAATTTGTATACACCAATTGAAGGTGTCAGATTTTTAAAAAATGTATCACACCTAGTTACGATTAGACTGCTATAGATTTCCATCGGATTTCCAGAAAAATATAAAGCCGATTCATTCAGCTCAACGAGTAAGAGAAGAGAAGTAAATTCATTTTGAGTTTTGACCATACCTTTCGACTTCTATAGCTATTGATAACAGAAGATAAGCTTCTGTGCATGTTATTTTGTTACAATTAAGAGTAGGCAGCATTTGTTTACGGTCTTGTAGTTTAAATGCTAAGGTCCAGACCTTTCACGACTGAACCCTACGTAATGAATGGTCAGTTATACGGAACCTTGTTCAGTTGAAAATGTGTTTCAAGGATAGGTTTTAGTGGAAATTGAGTTGTAATTGAGATGAAGCGATTGATTTCGATTAACGATTCTATTGGAAAGTGTAGTTCTTTTCTAAGCTTTAAGGACCGAAAAAAAGTGCACTATAGCTAACAGATACCTAAATTATATTGAAGTAAGTATCTATTAGCTATAAAATGATGATAATTATGGTGCTCTTCACAACTACTAAAATAACTTCTGAAAAATCTTCACTGATTTGTAAGGAAATTTTTCTTTTCATATTAATATTAATTAAATGGCTTTTATCTTGGAGAAATGTATTGCCCTTAATAAGCTACATTAATGTAACACGGGCAAAGAAATGGGTGTTAGTGCTTATACGCTATTAGGTTATCCTCAAAGCATATCCCTTATAATAAAATAAATCAATATTGAAGTTCGATAATATTGACCTCGTGTATGTTTGGTCAAGCCAAAGAATATTTGAAGAGGTACAAAGTGTACCGATGCCTGAACAAACATATTTATCGATTCTTTGATTATTTCCTCAAATACAGAGTAAATTGAGTTGTAAGGTAAAACGTGGATGTATCACGCTATGCATATATTATGTTTATTTATGTATATTTTTTCGTATATATATGTTTGTTATTCCTTCACGTAAAGGTGTGGAGCATAGTGTGGAGGGATTTAAGTTCATAGATAATCCCAGATAATGCGGGATTATTTTTTCTTCATAAAAATAACTACGCCATTACCGCACTCTGAAAATGTTATTTTGGTAAACATGTGATGTGACGTATAAAATACTAGCTGTGCTCCGCGGTTTTACCCGCAGTGCTCCGCTCCTGTTGGTCTTAGCGAGATGATATATAGCCTATAACCTTCCTCGATAAATGGGCTATCTAACACCGAAAGAGTTTCAAATCGGACCAGTAGTTCCCGAGATAAGCGCGTTAAAACAACCAAACATACAAACAAACTCTTCAGCTTTATAATATTAGCGAGTATAGATTATGAAATACCGGTACCTCAGTGTAATTTATATCTAGAGCCGCCTATCGATACCAACTTTTACTTTTAACGTTTAGTAACACCCATACGTTAAATAATATGAAACTGTGAAAGTGATTGAGAAAGCTACGATTAGCGGCTAGCCGGTCCTGCCCTTACAGGCCCTTGTTTACACTGTAACAGATGTATGCTAAACTAGAGATAATATCATAATATGCTAATAGTTAAACATTAATCTGAACTGTGGCTAAATGATAAGATCCCTACACTTACATAGAAAGGTTGAGGGTTCGAGACTAGAGCATGCAAAAATTAAATAAAAAAATGAAATTCGTACGTACATTGTTGAGACCACCACTGCTGAGATAAATGTTTATTGTAAACTTGTTACAATGTAAACAATTAGTTCGAAAAGGCTTGTCGGTTTAGAAAACAAAACCAAAATCATTTGTAATAGTAGATCTATATTAATAATTTCGTCAAAGGGTACGGTAGACTCGATCGAAA
>CAJQZM010025807.1:38385-74659 GCA_907164665.1 Colias nastes
CACAACACTTGAGTTTGCTAAATATTTCTCAATGTCAACTTATACCTAGTCGCGTGCGATTTAGCGGGAAACAGAAAAAACGCGAATAGTTTACCTACGCTATTATCAAGGAAATATTCATAGCTGGTATTCGTAAGATAACTGCTGTTGACTTTACAACAATTTTGTAATTTGTAATCTGTAAATATAGTAACTTAATTTTTTTTTTTTTTTTTTTTTTATGAGAGAGAGGAGGCAACAGAGCAGACGCGACGCCTGATGGTAAGCGTTCAGCGTCGCCCATAAGCACCCACAACGCCAGGGACATTGGGAGTGTGTTGCCGGCCTTTTAGGAAAGAATACGCTCTCTTCTTAAAGGTCCCCAGATTGTAACCATTCGGGAATACCGTACTAGGAAGCTGGTTCCATATGACTGTTGTGCGCGGAAAGAAGCTCCGTTTAAAGCGCACAGTTGTCGACCGCCAGCAGTCAAGGTGGTGAGGGTGGTATTTCTGTTTATGGCGGGCTGTGCGGTAATGGAACTCAGCGGTGGGTAATGTTCCAAACAATTCCTCAGAGCACTCCCCATAGTAAATGCGGTAGAGAACGCATAAGGAAGCGATATCTCTTCGCAATGCCAGAGTATCAAGCCGATCGGTGAGACTCGGTTCGCCAACGAGTCGTACAGCTCTCCTTTGAATGCGGTCAAATGGAAGGAGGTATTGTTGGGGTGCCCCGGCCCAGAGATGGGAACAGTATTCCATGTGCGGCCTGACTTGCGCCTTATAAAGATTGAGGCGATGGCGCGACGTGAAATACTGTCCCGCTCTACAGAGCACACCAAGTTTCTGAGAAGCCAACTTGGCTTTGCCTTCCAAATGACAGGAAAACTGCACGTTACTCGAGATTTCGAGACCGAGAATACCAATACTAGCTGTGGCTGATAGAGGAGTGCCCTGAAAAATAGGGGTTACATCGAAGGGAAGCTTTTTAGCGGTAAACGCGCAAACCTGTGTCTTCTTCGGGTTGAATTCGACTAAGTTTAGTCGACCCCAATTAGAAACTTCGTCTAAAGAAGCCTCAATTTCAGAGACGAGGTTGTTCCGGTACTCAATGACGCGATCCTGAGAGACATTGCTACGGCCGGTGTAAACTGCATCACCAGTGCTGTCGTCTGCATAGCAATGAATGCTGCTGTTGAGCAGCATATCATTGATATGCAGAAGGAACAGAGTGGGAGACAGAACGCAACCTTGTGGGACACCAGCATTCACAGGCTTAGGGTCGGAGCAGGAACCGTCGATAACGACACTCATGCTACGCTCTGTGAGAAAACTGGCTACCCACTGGCAAAGTCTCTCGGGAAGCCCATAGCATGGAAGTTTTGCTAAGAGCGCTTTGTGCCAAACCCGATCAAAAGCTTTCGCTATGTCCAAACTGACCGCCAAGCCTTCACCTTTGCTCTCAATCGCTGCAGCCCATCTGTGAGTTAAATATACAAGAAGATCACCAGCTGAGCGACCGCGACGGAAACCGTACTGTCGGTCACTAATCAGCTGGTGATCCTCCAGATATTTCAGTAGTTGGCGATTAATAAGGGATTCCATTATCTTGGAGAGCAAGGAGGTGATTGCTATAGGTCGATAATTGGATGGATCAGAGCGATCGCCTTTTTTCGGGATTGGGTGCACTAACGCTGTCTTCCATGAATTCGGGACAACGCCTGTGGCGTAGGAGTACCGGAAGAGTCGCGTGAGGACCGGTGCTAGCTCAGGTGCACACATCTTCAGCACAATTGGAGGAATACTGTCGGGGCCACTCGACTTGTGGACATCTAGGGCAAAAAGTGCTTTACGCACAGCGCTCTGGGTGAACCGGATGTCCGGCATAGAGCCCTCATACCGCGGGATGGTAGGTGGCGAGTTTCCCATGTCATCCAAAGTCGAGTTTGCGGCGAAAAGGGAGCCAAGAAGATCGGCCTTCTCCTTTGCCGTGTGGGCCAACAAGTCATTCTCCATGCGCAGAGATGGTAGTGACGGCTTGCAGAAGTTTCCTTGCACAGCTTTGGCGAGTGCCCAAAAGGCGCGCGTTCCCGAAGGAAGTCGGGCAAGTTTCTCGCCAAGCTTAGCAATATGCTCTGACTTTGCTTTTGCAATTGCTCTTTTGAAGGACCTAGAGGCTGAGTTTAGTTCTCTCTTAAGTGTATGGGCGTTTGGATCACTAGACACGAGTGCATTAGCCCAGGCCTGGTAACAGTCTTGTTTTCGGCGTGATGCCGTTTTACAAGAGAGACCAAACCAGGGTTGGGACTTGCCGCCAATGGGTACAACAGAGTTCGGAATAAAAAGTTCCATGCCCTGAAGTATCACATCGGCAACAGAGTCTGCGCAGGTGCTAGGATCGTCTGCCGAGAAGCAAACACGGCCCCAGGGATAGGACGAAAAGTATGTACGCATCTCATCCCAATCTGCTGACTTGTAGTGCCAAACGCGTCGACGGCCAACACGCTCCGGCCGTGAAGAGCGCAAGATTGGCACTACACTCCGCACTAGGCAGTGGTCCGATGAGCCTAAAGGGGCATCAACATGGACCTGATAGCCATCCGGGTGAGATGTCAACAGTAGGTCCAACAGGGAAGGCGTATGATCCTCAACATCAGGGATTCGCGTTGGCGATTGTACCATTTGAGTAAGACCATAGGCAAGAGCAAAGTCGAAAACAGATTTACCTGCGTGGTCAGTTGTTCGGGACTTAAACCATTCTGAGTGATGGGCGTTGAAATCCCCAAGGACTACAATTTCAGCGCAGGGTATCTGATTGAGCATAGTATCTGCCGCCGATTGTATATGCTCGATGAGTCGGTCGGTTTCCTCATTACCGCTATGGGATCTGTATAGGCACGCATAGACGCGAGGGTGGTCGTCGCAGTCTACACGCAACCAAATGATGGAAAGATAGCTGAGGCGTCGAAAGCAGATATCATTCCGGATAAAGGCGCATACACCAGCGCGGGGTAAAAAGTTGTGCTCCAGATTGTAGCCTGGGTAACTGAGATAAGCTGTATTAGAGGGGGAAGATATCTGCGTTTCGGTTAAAAAGAGCAAGGCCGGCTTCGCCGTCTCAAGGTGGTAGTGGACGGCATTGATGTTGGAGTGTAAGCCCCTGATGTTACAAAAGTCGACGCAGAGCGTAGAAGGGCGTGCACAGGATTTGTTGCTCTTATTGCCTCGTGCTTGAGTATTGAGCGGGATTTTGCCCTCCCCAGAATACACAGGGCAGCCTGAACAAAAGTGCTCAGGGAGGGATTCTCCAGCACCTTGCGTGTTGGTACCCTCCTGGGGTAATAAATCTTTTAATTCCGCTGCCATGATTTTAAAGGGAAAAGGGGGGGGGGGGAAGTGGGCCTCCGGTATGTCTCACTCACCTATGCGAAACGCTCAACGCTTTACGCCGGTTTTTGTGTGATAGTGGTATTGCGCCGGACGGACTACAGCCCATTTGTGCTGCATATAATGAATAAAAAAAAAAAAATTATATGCAGCTGTAGTCCTACCACTCTAGAAAATATCGCCAGAGCCTCGTCCGTTGATCGGCAGGGTGCACCGCGAGCAGGTGAGGTTGGCTTTGGCCGTTAGGTGGTATACAGCCATTGCACCCCAAATGTTTATGTTTTGTTTTTCTTACATCTGCATCGTTACAAAAATGTTTTTTTAGTACATCAAACATTGGCGATAGCGCTGCGCCATCACATTCTAATTTCAAATTACGCGCGAAACGTCCAGTCAAGATGGTCAAGACGCAAGATGAGCTTGTCTATACCACTTACTGGCAGCTAAAATAAAGAAAAGTTTGTTGTTTTTCTATGTGTAATGGACATGGTTGGTACGCGTAGGCACTCGGTGGCAATCTCTAATTATCCTGCGCCCATACCTCGATGTAGACCATTCCCACGGACTCGCCATTTCGTCCGGTTCACGCAACGTGAATGAATTTGATATAGTTTTTAATAGTTTGGCATCTAATTGATGTTGATGGCTGAATTATATTAAATTGCCTTTTTTTGTAATCATGGAGATGTTATTGAAACAATGTTTTTGTTGGAAGGCAACACTGTTGCTGGTCATGTGTTGTCTGTTGTCATAATCGCACATGGACTGGATCTAGACACAGATCTAGTTGAAATGAATTGAAGTAATGTTTTTCTTTGTTAGGGTACTTATGCAACTGGGTTTATACCGTTGTGTCTAATAAAATATTTAATCTTATATCTTGGCTGATTATCTAATTCATGGTTGCGTTTCCGTGTTTAAAAGCTTGAGTTAAAACTAATTATTTAAATGCGATTTCGGCCGTGTAAGACTTTTTAAGTGTAACTAGTATTCCAGGTAAACAGTATGCTCTTTTTGTATAAATTGTTACCGATTCTGAGACTTTTAAAATTATTTTTTATGTTCTACATTCACTCTAGGTTTATTGTTTTTTCTGGTGTTTGATTCTGCGCGAAATTTATACATTTACAAATTAAAGACTAACGGATTTCAGGACCCACGTGTATTTCTAACTTTTTTGTTATAAAACATTATTGTACCTATTTAGTAAAGTGAGCGATAACACAGATATTATTAAAGTATCTATATCTATTAAGATTGAGACGGTACATATGAAATGAAATGTTATTTAGTGCTAGCATCTCGGTGTAAATGGAGCGCGTCGTCTCGGCCGGCTGCGTCGCCGCTTCTTATGTAAATATGTGATCGGTTCCAACTATTGTGTTGTTCAACTAGTTGTAGCACGTGGTGTTGCTTGTTAAGTAGTTGGTCAAATGTGTTTTGGTCACTTTCCACCTTCTTTCTGTCTGTCCATTTGTAGGGTCTTTATAACTACGCAACGGATTGCGATGCGGGTTTTTTTAATAGATAAAGTGTTTCAAGATGAAAGTTTGTTAAGTTTTAAACAACACGAGCGTAGATGCAGGTGGAAAGCTAGTTAAAATTAAAATTTACCATGTATGTTCAGTGCTTGTTAAAATAACATAAAAAGTACCGAATTTATTGTTTTAATAGAAAATAATGCATTAGGTACATTTAGTTGCAGTTTATTGTAGGTACTTATCATTTTCAATACATATTACAATTGTATTTTCCATACCAAAATATAAACTTACATAAGATTATATATACAGTAATACAGATAAACACCACATTCGTTAAATCTTTAATAATTATATCTTCAAAGGTAACAAGATATATTTTCAAATAGAATGTCAGATGCCCTTACGCATCGACGTATAAGGTTTTGTGGGTCAAATTCTAACAAATAATCCATCAGAGGTTCGAACCATTTATGGTCTAGATTAAACTGGTTGCTATAAAAAATACTGGGTGTACTTTTTTGTTAAGGGATTTAGTATTAAGTGTCAATTGCGTAAAAGCCTTTACATGTACATTTTTTATTAGATAATAATAATATACAACATATAATTAAAAGTTAATACACTCATTTGAATATGACTTTACTCATTAGGAAAATTTCTGAAACGTCATAATAGAAATGGTTTGGTTGTGTGTGTTGTTAAAAATAAATGGTCTCGAAACTGCGCTCTCTCATGGAAATAAAATATTTAAAAATGTAATTTTTTATCTTCATTTTATGTCAAATATTAACGTTACCTTGTAGACTAACAATATTTAAATATTTTAGTATAAAGTCATATTGTATTAAAAAGTTGCACCACGCCAAAATTTACGCCTACGTTAAAAATTATAGTTTTGTCCTTCTTATTAATTTTATTCAAAGCACTGTTTGGCGGAAATTGCGCTTTAAAATTGGGTGTACATTTCTGAAAATATTAATAATAAATAATACCTGAATACCTGATAGACAATATTTTGAAATTTTTCTTTAAAATTTTCACGTCGCTGTTGCAAAAAATTCAATTCTGAGGAAACAAAGTCTTGGAATGAAACTTGCTTACAAAATTATACAATTCATGGGAAAGTGTTGGAGAAAAAGAGATAAGTTTGTTTTAACGATAGCTTTAATGGCGGCACATTCTTCTATTTCTTTATGGTAATTTAAATACTGACTACCGATTGGTGTAATAGCAGTCAGTCACATTGACAGCTAGAAGATACGTCATAGATGAAGAGTTAAACTTTTTTTTAAATGTTGACTAAAAATTCCCAAAAGTGAATTAAACTTTTATGGAAATGTTAGATGTCTAATCTCAATATAAAATAATTTAATAATCTTACAAAAATATTATCCTATCACAAATTTTACATAACGTTCATATTATCAGCATATATGTCCTTTCTTGTTTTCTGGCTCACAGAGCATGACAATAATTTATTATTATCAGGTTACTTAAGTATTATGTAAATCATTATAGCTAAAATAAATGACTATAATCGTAATTTTTATTGCGTTGATAATGGTCAAAACATTAAAATCTATTAATTAAAGCTTCGTACGTAAAAGGGAAAGTATTTTGTAATATCTGCCTTTCCGAAGAGGTTCTATTAGCATAATATTCACTTTCTATCGATCCGCCATATTTAACCGTGGGATTTTTAATCTGTTGTCGGATGACAGGTTGAAAAAGCGCGGGCTTCTTCCTAGTTCGATGTATGATTGAGTGAGATAGATATCATTTTTTCCCGCCTGTTTCACGGTTGCCTATAAATGGGTTTTCAATTTATGTGAATATTTTTTTGTATAATCATTCAATTGCACCTTAAAAATAGAGTATCACAGGCTTTAATAACTTAATTAGTTTATTTAGTCCGGGTCTACGCAGGCAAAGCTGGTGAGAAGTGTAGATGATACGTACGTATTCATCGAAGTTAAATTAAATTAATATTTTGAACTTTTCTATAACGTTCTCAGTATAACATCAGCTGTCCGCAAGTGAAAGTTACATGTATAGTTTGTGAAATTCAGCTTTAAAAAAAATTGTTGACACCAATTGAAGATGTCTGATTTTTTGTATTGATATCTTTTTTGTAAATAATTTTTTAAATATTTGTCACACCTAGTTACGATTAGACTGATATATTTCGATGGGATCGAAGTAAATATAAAGCAGATTTATTCCGCCAATACTCAACGAGTAAAAGAAAAGAGAAGTAAATTCATTTTGACCATACCTTTCGACTTCTATAGCTATTGATAACAGAAGATAAGCTTCTGTGCATGTTATTTTGTTACAATTAAGAGTGGCAGCATTTGTTTATGGTCTTGTAGTTTAAATGCTAAGGTCCAGACCTTTCACGACTGAACCCTATGTAATGAATGGTCAGTTCTACGGAACCTTGTTGAGTTGAAAATGTGTTTCAAGGATAGGTTGTAGTGGAAATTGAGTTGTAATTGAGATGAAGCGATTGATTTCGATTAATGATTCTATTGGTAAGTGTAGTTCTTTTCTAAGCTTTAAGGACCGTAAAAAGTGCACTATAGTTAACAGATACCTAAATTATATTGAAGTAAGTATCTATTAGCTATAAAATGATGAGAATGTCTGAATGTCTTCACAACTACTAAAATAACTTCTGAAAAATCTTCACTGATTTGTAAGGAAATTTTTCTTTTCATATTAAAATTAAATAAATGGCTTTTATCTTGGAGAAATGTATTGCCCTTAATAAGCTACATTAATGTAACACGGGCAAAGAAATGGGTGTTAGTGCTTATACGCTTTTAGGTTATCCTCAAAGTATATCCCTTATAATAAAATAAATCAATATTGAAGTTCGATAATATTGACCTCGTGTATGTTTGGTCAAGCCAAAGAATGTTTGAAGAGGTACAAAGTGTACCGATGCCTGAACAAACATATTTATCGATTCTTTGATTATTTCCTCAAATACAGCGTAAATTGAGTTGTAAGGTTGTTCGTGGATGTATCACGTTATACATATATATATTATGTTTATGTCGTATTTTTCGTATATGTTTGTTATTCCTTCACGTAAAGGTGTGGAGGGATTGAATTTCATAGATAATCCCAGATAATGCGGGATTATTATTTATTTAATTATTTTGTACTCTTCATAAAAATAACTACGCCATTACCGCTCTCTGAAAATATTATTTTGCATCAGTTTTTGGTAATTTTATAGGTAAACGTAGAAAAACATGTGAAGTGACGTATAAAATATTATGAAATACCGGTACCTCAGTGTAATTTATTTCTATAGAGCCGCCTATCGATACCAACTTTTACTTTTAACGTTTAGTAACACCCATACGTTAAATAATATGAAACTGTGAAAGTGATTGAGAAAGCTACGATTAGCGGCTAGCCGGTCCTGCCCTTACAGGCCCTTGTTTACATTGTTACAGATGTATGCTTAACTAGAGATAATATCATACTATACTAATAGTTAATCATTAATCTGAACTGTTGCTAAATGATAAGATCCCTTGATATAGAAAGGTCGAGGGTTCGAGACTAGAGCATGCAAAAATTAATTAAAAAAAATAAATTTATACGTACATTGTTGAGACCACCACTGCTGAGATAAATGTTTACTGTAAACTTGTTACAATTATTGTGGAAAAGCTTGTCGGTTTAGAAAACAAAACTAAAACACATTTGCAATAGTATAATAATATCGTCTTGATTGTAATAATTAGGTAGGTATAATGGTACAGGGTCACGGACGAATTCTACCTATACCCGTGGCCCCGTCGTTTATGTGGCTTGACGGAACACAGTGGGGTTTTGGTCGGTAGGAATCCGACATAACCCGCGGCCCTTTCCCCGGAGGCCGTGGGTATCTATGCAAGATTTCCCCACTTAAAAAAAAAAATAAAAAAAAAAGGTATAATGGTACAGATTAATTTTAATAACATAGAAGCGTTATTCCTACTTTTTACCGTGTCTGTGTTTTTCATAAACACAATAAATTGTAAGTCATCTAAAAACAAAGAATTCATTGTTATGAACAACATTATCATATTATTAACTAGCGGTCCGCCCCGGCTTCGCCCGTGGTACATATTTCGCAATAAAAGGTAGCCTATGTTCTTTCTCAGGGTGTAAAGATTGTCTGTGCCAAATTTCATCAAAATCAGTCCAGTAGTTTATGCGTGAAAACCATACATACATACATAATTACATAATTACAAACCTTTCCTCTTTATAATATTAGTATAGATATTCCAAATCTATACTAATATCATAAAATATGTACCACGGGCGAAGCCGGGGCGGACCGCTAGTATTTTATAAGTTAGTTATTTGACCTCAGCTGTAGCCGGAGGCTGGTGAACCAAGGATGCGTGTCGGCCTCAGAGCCGATGGGCTATGAAAGGTTGAGTAATCGATTTTATGCATCGATACTTCGTGAATGAATCTATTTCTAGTTATAACTACTGTTTTTTGTGGTTAGTGGATTTGTTTGAAGGAATTTGATTTAAATCGCGATTTGGTTATTGTTTTCTTTCTCGCTACGATCGAAACGTCGCTACTTATAAATGTTTCGTTGTATATTTCTGAGTTTTATTTCTTGATCAATTATAATATTTTAAATTGAACATACAATACTGCTCGAAGTATAATGTAAACAAACTCTATATTTAAATTATATCTAAAAAACGTTTGTACATGTAGGTATATAATTCCTATCTCATACGTGCAAAAAAGATCACACGTTACATGATTCGAATACGTAACTGATGGCTACAATGAGTTAACAATCGTTAAATTAACTGCTATCTCCAATAACGGTTATCGTTACGGTTCGTTATCGAATAACGATATAATAACGTTTTCATGTCAAACTTGTTTTTGCGTGAAAATGGGCCAATATTATTGCAATCACCATAATATTGCCAAGCATTTACCAACTTCCGACGAGTTCATAAATAAACGCTTTGTCAACGTGAGCGAAGTCGTGGTCAAAAGCTAGTCCGCAAACTTCAGCTCTTTGCCGTATTCGACCCTTATTGCCGCACCTAAAAATATTTCCCTTCTAATGCCCATTTTGTGATAAATTAATTCCAAGTAGACCTTCATTGACAGAATATTTGCAATGTTGCCATATTTTATTCGAAACTACGTAATTATGCGATCATAGTTTGAATTCTAGGCCGCTGCCCACGGACGGACATGTGATATATGTACATATACTATATTCGATGTCATTTGGATATTTTATTTTAAGCACGCTTTTATTAGCTTTACCTGTAAGTATATTTGTAAGTTTGTATGTAACCTTTGGTCTCGATTTTGACTCATTTGAAACGGACAGATTTTATTGAAACTGCACCGTGCACACTTATGATGGTTCGATAACAATAAATTTTATACAATATGAAAATTTGTGTCATTGTTATCTATATTTATTATAATGAGAAAACCTAGAAGACGTCCATTAAAATATTTTTGATCTTAGATTTTCAACAAGATAACTCTAATTCCATACTCTCTCTCTCTTTAGCCTTTTCTACTTCCATACAACACTATCATTTTCCAAACAGAATAACTATAAGAACTTTTCCTAATCCAAATAAGTATAGAACGAATGACCTCAGGTAACACGTTATCTCTTATCGCGGGTCACTGACCGATCTACGTCACACAGTTTCACTTTCGATCGGTCGTTTGACCACACTGCACACACTATAAATATTTCGACTTATATGCTGTCTGTATGTGGGAACCTTTTTATGAATTCATTATTTTTTGTAAGAAAATATTTTGTATTCTTCTAAAAGTTGTTCCTTTATAAACGTAATTATTATATTCAAGCACAAATACATAAGCAAACATATAATTGATTTTTTAGAAATATGCTTCTTAAAACAATACTAGTTAAATTTTTTATAGGTATATTTTTTTACATCCTCTAAATATTTTAATTTCAATATTTTTTTAGTATAAAATGAATAGAATAATTCTTAACATAAATCAATGAAAATTTATTGATCAATTCTGCTGACCGTACATAAAATTATTCACTTCATTTTGCTGACCGTACACATGTGACGGCCGCGGCGCTGCGTCTGCGCCGGAATGTTTATTAATCAGCTTTTACATGGTATTTGCTTTCCAATTCAGGTTATAAAATCTAATTTAATATCTTTGATTTTATAAGATCTCTTATGTAGCGTATTATACTAACGTTACCGTTAATGATCATAAGCATAGAAAAGATATTATCTAAAATTGGTGTTCATTTCTTTATGTTATCATAATTTGTAAGGACATATAATATTTAAATTATACAAATTAGATGTTTATAATTTGAAATACAAAACCACAGTTTACATACGACTCCATCATGAGAATATTTTTAAGTTAGTCTTCTTTCCAGTTTCCACAGAAGATTCAAGTTTTGCGTAGTAACTATTTAGGAATCTGTGGTTTTGCTTAGTTTAGTAGTCGCCTATATTATGATGTATACTTATTTTTTACTACTACATATATTTATACATACGTATATGTATAACATACTATTATTATATGACTACCGTTACTAGTTTTATATTATCGGTACCTTTCTTTTATATAAAATTAAAATTTTTCCTCTGAATTGAACAATTTTCCTCATACTCAATGAAAGGTAAGATTTCGTCATAATAAGTGTTATATTGGGTAACTTGGAAAGTCAAAATGCCCCGGGCGGGTCCACCTGTTACTGTAATTACCACGTACATTGACCAGGTTTTGATGATTTTATGTTTTGTAGTTTGATTTTTTTTCTGTGTTCGATTTAATACTAGATATGAGGAAGGTAAACTTGGTAGTTGTTTCGACTTTCGTGTACTCGATTCAAAGTTTATTATGGAAAAGATCATTTTCATTTTTCACATTTATAAACCTCAAGTCGAAATTGCAGATCTGAAATTAATTTAGTAGGGACGTGTTTTTGTTGAATCTATTTAGATAAAACTTAGACATGTGTGTTTTTTGGGAGACAATTCCTTGGACAATTCTAATATTCTTTTGTTTTATTTACAGATAAACCTGGAAGCGGGGCCTTTGTGATCCGACCGTATATTTTAAAAAGGTAATAATTTTGTAAAAAATCAAAATTTCAATTCCATGCGCCACATAATATTACATGTGGAGAATATACACTTTTTACAAATACCTTTAAAAAGAAGAGGATAAATATTTTTGACTCGCGTTTTAATTATTGTCTAAATTTTAGTTCTTCGACACATTGTTAAAATATTAAGCTTTGGAACCTCTTATTTCATCAATCCACAGATTAAATAATATATATGTACACATATTAGAAAAGCTGTCATATAATATTATTTATCTGTGGATTTAGCTCTAAAAGCCTTCGTGACTGACCACATGTCAGTGTAATTTGACAAGCGCTTTCCATTGTTTTTGTAAACATTTAGTCTACTATATTCTGAGAACACGTGTCACAAACGCGTAACAGATCATAAATTACTCATTTCTTGTGCAAATATTAAGGTGATGATCGACTTGGATGATGTGCTGTGTTTACTATTTACTTATGATATGGAGAATTCGCATATTGACACAAATTTGAAGTAGTTAGAATGACTTTATAGTAATGGTTTATGTTATTTTACGAGTTGGTTTAATAAGCAATAACTTTCTTACGAAACCCATAATGGCTATGATGATATATTGTGTCTAAGGGTGATACTTAAAAGCACAAAAGTTCGATTATATTTATTCAATCAAAAAATTATTGAAAGTTTGCGTTTTATTTCTTGCAAAAAGACTATCTTGTCTTTGAATATTTCCTCTATGAAGGGTTCATTTCAACCCATGTTGTTCTTCTTATTTGTATAATACCAATATTTTTCAATATTATACCATATGTGACATAGTCGATCACCACCCTAAGCGTTACGCAAAAACACAGAGTAGCAATTCTGTTTTTATCCGTGCAAAACAATTAGTGTCTTGTCTCTGGTATCGACCTAAATTACAACTCGTGGGAAGACTAGATAGAATTGATACCTAGGTATGTTGACAAATAATTGTTATGTGTAACTTTAGGTAAGGGATTTTAACTAGTGGATAAATTCATAAACAATAATTACATGTTGATCAATGATCATTGTACCACGCCCGATTGCGAAAACAGAACTCATATAAATAGGGCCCACATTAAAACATAAAGATAATTAACTTAAAAGTATAGTTTCGTACTACTTAACTTTTATTTTACCTGTAATTGAACATTTTAAATACGTATCGTGTAGGACGTAGAAATTCTCCAACTTGACTTCATTGGCAGATAAGTATATTAAGTATCAGCAAGAGTATAAATAAATCAGATTTAACCCCACAATAAACAATAACGTAAACACATAAATATCATCAACCTGCATGTGTCAAAAAACATATAATTTCGGTAGGCGTACCTTCTGTCGGCCATTTTGACTACACATTCCGTATCATGTCGTAATCGAATGGAAAACATTAATCAGCTACCATAAGTTACCTTTCACGCCATTTAACTTGAAATACAGCCTTATGGGGCATTGAATAAATTAATAACGGAGTCAGATTAACAGAAATTCGTTGGTAAAAGAATGATTTATTTTACTATACGATTTAAGTATAGTTAAACGCTTATGGAAGCTTAATTTTCATGTGTGATTTATTGAAACGATAATGCGATGATCTTTTTCGTATAAGTGGATTATACTTAATGTAATTTAAAATAATATGTTAGTCTTTGTCACCTTTGTTGGTAATAACGTAGTAAATGGCTCGTAACTATTGCGCCAGCGGCTGCCGCTTCAATGCCTACTATTGGTCAAATCGTGTGAGGAGCATTACCAGGTTTTTTGTTAGGTATATATGTTACGTATTTATTTAAGACTTATTTCTTAGGCCCTGCGCAGACGACAGACTATCCGTGACGCACTTTTTAGTCTGTGAAAATAGAACCTATGCAATTATATGCAGTAACGCACACGACGCGCAAAAAGTCCTGCGCACAAAAAATCCGTGTAATTCGGGCAGACCGCACCGCGCCGCGGCGCGCCGCTCCGCACAAAAAGTGTGTGAAAAGAATTGAACGTTTGCTTCAACGCGCGCTAACGCAGACGGCGCACACTTTACTACTTTAGTCGGCAATATGCATTAGCTAGGGGTGGACGTAACGCACGCGATCTATTATCATGGCGCCAGAGATCTATTATCTGGACCAATGCACCTCCTCATTGTTGTTTCTGAATGAGTCAAAGCAGGTCTCAAAATAAATAGCAACTCATAAAATGTAGTAACAGACATTTTATAAAATTTGAAAAAAATTGCCGGATGTTGTTTCAGAATTGAATGTTTAGTATGGAACTGTCCCTTCAGTAATCTTTCCGAAAGTATAGGATGTACCCAAAATTCTCTATTTCTTCTTCTTTTTTCTGTACTTCATGTACAAAATAATACTTCGTGATCTCTGCACGATTTCCATAGCGTCTACGTCCCTACAGATCTGCCGACAAAATGATGGAAGATGTGTGTCGTGTGCGTTGAGTCTGTGAAAAATCCGCGACCGACTTTTTGCGCGCCATGCAGACTTTTTGTACGCCGCAGACTCGATCACACAAAAAGTGTGCCGTCTGCGCAGGGCCTTAAACGCTTTTTAATCGTCGTAACTCATAATACCTATTACCTAAGTAATTTATCGTCGCTTCAGAAAATAATTCCGGGAAAAATTCGGTAAGCTGCTTTTTTTAACAAGTCTGTCTCCAAAACTAAAACTTTCATCATCTCAATATGAATGATGACTGTAAATTGTAGTCGGTACAAGCAATTTCCTTTGAGTCATATTCAAGCCTTTTCCCTCTACGTATACGGTATGCCGCAAATAAAAAAAATGTTACAATAATATGTTCGACTAGTTAATACTTTTACTTATTTCATTCATCCGTTATACTCTACCAAAGTGAACAAGATAACACGGGTTAAGCGGCATTAAGAGACAAGATGGAGTGGGTCGGCCACCGACAGGTGTGCTGATCAATTACAGACGTCTGTCGCAGATTGCTGCGCGTGCGCATCTGCGGCGCAACTAGCAAGCAACAGCGATGCGCGATTTATACGAATATTCTTGGAAGTTGTAGATGTTTGTGAATTGAGTAATTTGTGAAAATAGCTCAATGGATAGATAAATAACCGATCAACAACCGGAAAGCACCAGATTTCAAATAAAAAATGAATCATCATTCTTGCTTCACCCAATCGAAACTTCTGTGGTAACAAACCCAAAAATAAAAATATAGTAAAATTTATAACATCCTTATTTTTTGAAGTTGGTTGATAATGCTTTCGGTTTACTATTTTTAATCATCTTTATAAGAGTCTATTAAATCTTCCAATAAATTTATAAATTTCGTACTGACATCTAATGATATAAAATTCAAAATTCTCACTCCCCACAGTGCACCTTTAGATCACAAAGTTACCGCAAAACCTAGTGCATCCACTCATGACTTGCAGCCTAGCGCATTAGATATTCCGACTATCCAATCAGTCGTCAGATCGCGAGATAGCACAAGCCACGAACATATAAAAAAATACAAAACAGAGCCATCTGTGCATTCAAACTGTATCGACTTTAACGATCTATATTTTATCTGGACTGCACTTTTTTGATTATTTCTAGTGTCCATGGGAAGACTAGCGACGTTCCGTGGGAAAGTAGGGATAGAATTTTTATTGAATACCTATTTATTTTTAATATTATATGTACTATAATTACTATTTGAGGGTAGTGAAAGAAAACTAAATAACCAGGGTAATGTGGAACGTTACTGGAACTCTTTTGCGCTTATCATCAATCTTTTTACTAATTCCCAAATTGATACAGAAGTATAACGACGAATTGTTTTCAACTTTGATGAACTATTTTGATGAATTAATTTACATAAGTATGTATTTCTGCTATTTTTAGTTTAAAATTTTTAAATTTAAACCGATGTAAATTTTTTAAACATTGTTACTTTTTCCAATGCGGATTTCTCGAATTTTTGATTTGTGTGATCGAATTTCTTTCCTAACGTTATCAATACTTACAAAACACTACAAAAATCTAGCAATAAATAAAATAAAATCTCTATCTATCGACGAGTAATTAAAAAGGTTAGCAAAGAACGCCTGGCTCGCATAGCGCTGCGTATGGGCAATGGGGACGGTGTCACAAGCGTGCCGGACTTGATCAGGTTTTAGATCTTATTTTTAATGTTGAGCGTATAAATACGGATAATTTGTGTTACATTTTCCGTGTTTTCGGAAAATTGCGAATTTTGTAGTTTAGTTAAATAGATGAAATCAAACGACAAATAAGTGTTTAAACTAAATATGTACTGAAATAAGACTTATACTGCGAAATATCTCGGAGACATCAGACATGCATATTAGGGGTATTGTATCAAAGCATGATATCCCACTATACCTTGACTACAAAGCATGATAACCTTATAGATGCATTGCAAAACTATAAAGTGTTAGAATTTTTAATTCCCCTGCCTTCATTACAGGCAGCGAACCAAGGCTTTTCGTTCTAAAATATTTCATCGGCTCTATTCAGTTTGCGCATCAAAAACACAATTGCATAATATTCAATGTACCATTAGAAGCGGTAACAATGGTCCCTTAGAACAATGGGCGAGCAACGCCGCGGGCGCAGCTATACAATGCGTTCCTAACTTGCCTTAGAGTGGAATTACTTGATTAGTTTTTGTAAGATTTATATTGTTTTAAAACGTATCTATCAATGAGAAATAGCTATTGTAACGAATTTTGTTAGCTGATGGTAGAAATATTATGATTCTTGTAGACGACTGCGACGGTACTGTCCAGAAAAGCAGTGCTATGGTCTTTTCCGGGACCATCCAAGTCCCAGATTCTATTCGATTGATTAAATTCCGGACAACTTCTAAATGAATTGTCAGAATTATCTATAGTTTTAAAAAGGCATTAGCCGTGCTTTTTGTAATTTATAATTGCAGCTTTTCAACATGCTTAAAGTCCAGTAGTTGTGTCACAACTACGAAAATCTCCAAGACGAGAAGTATCAATAATGTAATCCATTTATTTGTCTCTCTTACATAATATACCCTGTTTGTACTACTCTTTTCATTCCCTAATATCCTTATAACTTGAAAACCTACAGACCATCTCTGGACCGCTCATTCTTTTAAGACAAAAAACAGCATAGTTTCGCGGATGTGTCACCGGCCGCTATCTACATACATGTCAATACTGCTGGCTATTAGAGCGTCCAGCAAACAATGCAGATGAGAGATAGCCATGGTGGCCGCTAGCGAAATGTGGACCACACGCTGCCTCGTGCGCGTCACGTTTTTATTATTTTGCTATATTTTGTTTGTCTATTGTTTTGGATTCGTGTAGGTACTACATGTGATAGACATTCCTCACATCCCAGTCATTCGTCTTAAGTTTTTTTTTTCGGTAAAATCGTAACGTATGTTTCCGTACCATCTCAAGCTCCAACATTTAAGTGGTGATTTTATAAATGTTTATCTTCTAGTAGCAGATTTCTCTTATTCCAATTATTGTATTTAAAAAGCTTTCTAAAATCGGTGATTTCATAGATACTTTACTATTTTCCACCGTTATGTGAGTCAAATTTAGAACCTCCCTTTTGTTTAACACCTACGTCATCTACACTAAGAAGGAAATTGAATCATTATAATGGGTTAAAATTGTATACAATTCCTTACATAATAACTATCACACGTTTCAATAACACCAGTGAACCGACTTCAATAGCTATTGTATTGGCTCTAGCTGATATAGCACAGGCTTTAATTAAATATTAATAATCGTGTATTTTCATTGTCATAGACAGTGGTTCAATGGGCCATAGACAGCTAATGTTTTTTTAGGATCTATGCCACGGTTTGAGATTTGAACTTTGATACATTCAAAACTATGTATATTAAAATTATAGACGTATAAAGTATGAAGGATTACATATTATATAAAACAAAATATATGTATCAAAATGCATGCGAATCCTTGAGCACAGTAAGACGGAGTTGCTTATTATGGTCTTTTTTTTTAATTTTCATAATTATTTTTACTGTTATCGTCAGAAAAAGGGCATAAGAAATTGTTATCATCAAATCTTTTTTCGCGTAGCAGCACCGCGACTAAACATTAGTATCACAATAAAAAAAACACGTAACATTCTTGACATATTATTTTGTTCAGTGAACGCGTCGAATCTTTACAATTGTGTTTATAATTACAGCTTTTCAACATGTTGCTTTTTTTGCACGATAATCCTTCACTTTTCTAGTTATTAAATTAAATAAGCAGGCAATTTGCTTTTTTAACATCACACCTACATAAATACATTATAACCTCAAAAATTGTAGGAATTTCAAACGCCTATGGTCAGTGTGGGACCACTACATATTGTTATAATTAGTTTCAGCATTTTCTACACAATTCAATTATCAGCATATATGTATTTCATATTATGTTGAATATAAACACATACAATATGTAAAAATAGGAAAAAAAATGGGTTCTTATAACCTAAACAAAACTCTCTGATGCCTCTCTCCTATTATGTACTTAGAACTAATTGAAGTTACAAGAACGAATACAATTTGTCTTTCTTATTCACACGTAAAATAACCTTAATACTAGCGGTACATAATTATTAAATTATGTGTAATTGAAAATAAGACGATGCATTTTAATGATATGTTATACTTTCTCTTATCTCAGAGTGATGTAACCTTCACCAAATTAACTTAATTTACTGCGTTCCTCGAATCAACATTTTATTCCAAGTACGTAAGTATATTCGATACGTTTATTTATTTATTTATATCTGTACATGGAAATTCATCCAATTCATTTTAGGGCCGATTTTTCAATCCTTGGTTAAAATTTATCCGTCCACGTATAACACGAACATTTTAAAATGTCACCTGTAAACTGTCAAATACGGACAATTAGAATACATTTTTGAAATGGTACTTTAATACGTTATTCGATGAATAAATTTTAACCAACGATTGAAAAATCAGCCCTAAGTGTTTCAGACGTAATGGCGAAATAGATCATTACATTCACATTCTTTTAGCTTTTGAGGAAAGGGATAACATTCAAATTTCTCAACGTTAGAAAATATATTCTTGCTTTTTTTACAGAAAACTCTTATTCCAACATAACAAAAAAGTTTTATCCATTCCTTGGTTAAATAATAGTTTCACACGTCCATACAACAGTGCGTGACACTCAATCAGCCTTTTTAGTGATTACGAAGAACATTCCCGCAAAAAGAGGTCTTATAATTATATTGCACTTTACATCTGTGTAATGTGTATTATGTAACATTGTAATTATTGTTGTTGGATAAGATGCGCTCTTTTGGAAATTGGGAGAATTCTTGAGTTGTACCAAATTACGCTTTAGTACCGTTACTTATAAAATTTAACTTACTGTCATTATATTAGCAAACTTTGCTTTTCGTTTTCTTATTTAGGAGACTTTGTAGGTCCGAGACTGCTCTTTATATTTATTTTATAAAAACATTTATAAATCCAGATATTTTGTAAGTATCTATACTTTTTTTCTCATCAAAGAAAATTGTTCTGAAATATCAACTTAACTATGACTAATAACATGATCCGTCTATTGAAAAAGTTATGTAAAACATTCACCTGATTTATTCTTCATTCATATTAATTCACGAGAATTTTCGAGAAATGAGAATTAAAAAGTTCTAAAAATTTTATGATTAATAAATAACAATAATAACTCGAGGAAATAATTCTCGGAACGCAGTGTAACCCGCGGGTCAGCACTAGTGCAGTGACACACGGCACATGATGGAGGTCTAATTGCAGTGGATCGGTAATTGCAGTGTCACTGCAGTGCCCAAATTGTTTCAGCTTAAGGCTACGTTAGTACATTTTTATATTTATTATTAATTTTATTTATATTCAAAGCACAGATGATACAATACTATATATTCAAAGAGCAAAACGTATTTAAAAGGTTAATGTAATGACAGAAAACTGTTGTTACTTTATTAACTAATACTTTGTTATTTTATAGGATTTTATTTGATAAATATTGGCTTTAAACACATTAAAATTTAAAAATATATAAAAAGTAAAATTCAAGGCGAAATTGAAGCATATTTATGTTTATTTTTCTACATACTAACGCTATTGCACGCCTCATAAGCGAAGCGTTGAGGTGGGTACTACTGTCACTTCGCGCAAAACATCTGATTTTTCAAACTTAAAATGTCTTTATGTATCTTACATTGCACTTGTAAGATAATACATACACACACATATTAAGAAAAAACACTATTTTTAACATTCATGATATTTTTGATGTCATTTTTGTTATTTAAACTAGTTAAAAAACAGTTTAAAAAAGTTCTGTCTTGGACGTCCGTGTGTCTGTATGTGCGGAGGATTTTCTTGTTAACACGATAGCGACCGAAATACTTTACTAATCGAGTCTTTTTTTTTCTCTTACGCTTGAGTATGCTCAGGAATAGAACCCTTTCATTTTTCAGGGTCTGATTCGATGTGGTTTAATTGTTATTAAATAAACAAAAAAAAATATCGACTGAGATTATGAGGCGTGCACTTTTGGATTTTCCAAACTATTTGCACTTATATTTAACATTTAACAAATTATAATTATACCAAGTAGGTATCTAGGCTAATATAAACTGAGCTACAGATACAAACTGTCTTTATATTACGTGACCTTTTGCTACTACCTGCAAGTTACGATGTCGTATGTTGAATTTTAATATTATTCGTTGATCCTCTTATGTTTTTATCTGTTATTTTTCTGCAATAAGTGGGATGCATTCTCATTCATTATTATTAAAAATAGTTCTTATATTAGTTAAACTTAAACTTTAGATAAGTAAAGTGAGTGCATCAGTAACTACAAAATCAACTTCTTCACGTTTTTAGATTTTCCATGCAAAAACACATTTAAAAATATATATTTAACACCTAATCTAGACCCAGGAACATCAACACTAGTAATAGCAACCTCCGTTACACAATTCCGCCATACCGAATGCAAATAGCACACGTCGGGATCGAACGCGGAACTTCTCCTTAAGTACAGAATAAATATTACTGCGCCTTAAGTGATCGCTCTTCCCACGGACATCAAACGCGCCGCTACGTAAGATTACATTTATTGTAATCACTATTGGTTTCGTCATTTTATAAGAGCAGTGACAAATTATTAAAATGAATGTAATTGTAAAAAAGGAACATATTAAAAACACAACAAAAACGCTTCGAAGAGAAATCTTGTTGAGTTAGAAACACAGTGTACGTAAAAATAAACAATTAACAAGCCAGGAAAATAACGAAAGATACCGATTTATTGAAACAGCTAATAAGGTATTAATAAATCAATCAGGGGAAAAGGCATAAAAATGTCCCATATCTTACTAGAGGACAAGGGACGAGGATACTAATTCATAATTCATTGTAAATAGGTTCTTAAAAGACAACCATTAACCATTCATTCTAAAATGTAAGAAATAACTTTAAAAATTATGTATGAAGTAAACGCACATTAATATGTTTTTTTTTATATTAATGATGCAATATTAAGATGTATAAAGGTGTAAGGTCACTTTCACCACAGGTGCGCCGCGAGGTGTGTTTATGGCCTTATTTTATTACCTGATTGCCATCCGTGTTTTATAACTTTTTGTAAACATTTCGAAACAACATTAAAACTCTTAATAAACGTAAATTTACGCTTCATTCATTAAACAAAAGGTCAGGTTTGTTTAGCACTTTGAATTCGTTACACTAATATGAATAATATTATTGGTAAACAGGGTATCTATAAGTACCTATTTAAAAATAATATATCGCCTTTTATAAAATTTTGTATCCATAGGAGTTCCAACCTATATAATAAATTCAAAAGTCTATTGTATTCTTATCAATCAATGTTTATTGGAAACATTTCTAGTTTATCAAAGTGAATATATTTTCACACCAATGTTACTCAACGTGTCAATAAGCTCTTTTCAAAAGGAGAAAACATACTCTTAAAGAAATGACCATAAAAACAAACCTTTGTTTCAATAATACCGGCATAAAGTTGTGTAAAATATAAAAGGAATACATATAAACGACGTTAATAATTTGCTCCTTCACGGTTACAAATGCGATACTCTCGAACCCATCAGGTTAACATTTCATAGCAAAAAATGGCGGCCGTATGAACTGTCATTTTATATATTTTTGTTTATCTGTGGACAAATAAAATTGTAGTGCCTGCTGGAAAAAATAGTAATAAAGATTCATTTTTGTGTGTTTATTTATGACGATCTAACTGAAAAACCACTCCACGACCAATTTTAACATTTAGAAATATACAACCTAACAAAACAATTTTTTTATGCCTGGGTCAATCTAGGTAAAGCCGCTAGTGTTTAGTGGTGATCTACAAAAGTAATGTTTTCCTTCGAGGGCCGCTTATCTCCATATCAAGCTTTATTTGAATTTTTAAAGCAGCGTAAAATCGTCATAGGAAAAACCTTTTGTCGCATTAAAGTCCTTGATACAGAGAAAAATAAAAACGACAATAAAATGCGTAGTGCGAACATCTTACTAATTATAAGCGAAGTTTTTGAAGATGATATTTTTCTCGAGCATTAAATGGACTTTTTGCTGGTACATTCTCGCTTCATAAACAAGTGACCTTTACATATCTACTGTTAACCTTTCGTCAGATTTATTAACTTCATTATAAAAACTGCATTAAAAGAATGCAGAGTGCTTATCTTTAAAAGGGTCGAAATATGCTGCTATTTTTAAGCTTTCTAAGAAACCCTTCTTATAGACTAGTTTTCGCTCCAGATTCGCACGTGTAAACATTATCTATGACTACCTATATTTAGGTACTTACTAGGAAATAATCAAATTTCTAAGTTTTTCTTTAAAGTCTTATACACACAAAATTCTTTTCCGAAGTTCAGTCATGAAAAAATTTTTAACAGATAGTGACCGCTATCTGTTAAAATTTTCAGACTTCATCACTTCGATCTAAAATAAATTAATAGGGTATAGACTATAGGTCGTCGTTGGCTTATTTAATCTGTAGTAGATCATAATATTATATGCTACATTTGAATTTCAAAAAAAGACGACCTGTAAAAAGGTACAATACATAATATTAGAATCGAAATAAAACGCTATAAACTGTTTAAATTGAAATAAATATGATGAAGTTAATAAGTGTTGCTTGTATTAATTTCATTTATCGTACAACAGTTATAATCATAGTACGATCTAGGCACAGAGTCATTTTAAGTGTAAACAATCTGTACACATAAAAAGGTTGAATGTGCGACGTTTATTTTTCAGATTTGTATCGCAATTTGTAAATGTGAGTTCTACGACTTGCGGATCATTTTTTGTGTCATGGATTATTATTTTTATACAGTTTTATTCTGTTTTCTGAACTATTTTGTCTTGAGCGATAATAATAATGAAAGGTGTGGTATTAACCTAAAAAATCACCAATCGAAACCATAGATCGAAACACATTCAGTAGGTGCAACTGAAAGAACTAGATTTGAATAGAATTCGACTGAGATTTAATCATCGTTTTCGTTTATGCGATAGTTTACAATTAAGAATCAGAAATTTGTTTTTTAATCTAAACAATGTGAATAGAAACGTGCGCATTCAACATTGCAACACAAACAGCACATAGCACTTTCAATAACAAACAAATATTATTAAATAATATTATCGGAACAAGTGTCCAAATAATAGTAATTATTTGATTTATCCGCTGTCAAGTCGTGCATTCAATTAGAAGATAATGAATTTTCTCACGCGATAACGTTCAAGGGTGCGGCCTGTGACCTTTCCACCTGTTTGATTATATTATATTAGTATGAGGTATCTCGAGCGAATCGTAATGGTCAGAAGGAGCGTTTTTCGAGCGTTAAAACGCTGCGTTTCTTTGACGTATCGTGCGGTAGTGCGTTATTGTGGTTGGGTGTAAATATTTGCTGAATTTGATTTTATTGAGAGCAATGAAATTATTTGAGACTAATTGGAAATAGATGACGAAAAACATGATATATTAACAAAAACTATGTTACATAACATTTTATGGATGAAGTTTTTTATTATGTTAAATTCTGTATGCCTAAATAATACCTTTAGAAAGATGGGAAGTAGTGAAATATTTAATAATTTCATAGAAATAGTAATAGATATTATGTTAATTCTTTACAATAATAAATTTGTAAGTACATATACGCTTCGCTGGACGCAAATGTCCACGCGTAAAACATTGCTATTGCTAAACACAATCGTGTAATGAAATGATCAATTTGTACATTATTTATTCTCATAATATGCTTATGCTTAAGACCTTTTTATGAATGGATAGATCAGATGTGGAAATGTCATCTCAATTCATTTGTATTTTAAAAACTATTCACCTACTTATTCAATTATTTTTTAAAAAGTATTTCATTAGCTTTTAAATATATTATTTCTTCAGTTACAACTTTTTATTATAATTTTGATACGTCACCGTAAATACATAAAGAGTATAATAATAATCGTTTGTTTGTTCCAAAAGCGAGATATCGTAAGCTCGTTGTAGTTACGAAATGTGCTCAAACCGGAATCGAACTGGGCGATTTGTGTCTAGGGAGTGCCGCGCACCCTTTTACTTTTTCGTTACTGTCAGTGCTTGGTGGTTTTCGCACTAGCGTTTATTTTTCATGGTTGATTAATTTGCACTGGCGTATATTTATTCTGATCTTGCGTTTTATCCAAAAAAGCAGTAAAATGCTTCCTTACTTTCTTATAAAGCCACAGTATAAAGCCACTATGGATATTATGTATTATTTGCCTAAATTTACAATTTTATAGTGTATGTATAGGCTATTGAGAGAAAGATATCTACATTTAATGGCTAAAAAAAGATTGAATGGAGCCGCAAGCGGAAAACTAGCTTTCGCAGTGGCACCGTGGCCATATTTTTAACATAAATTAATTATTAATCGTAGAGGTTGTTGTATTTTTGTTTTTATATCTCAGATCTCTTTTAAATAAGTACATACATTTTGCTCGTTAATAGAAATTAGGCCTTATAGTGTTAATTTTTTACTTACAACAAAACACAATTTATATTATTCTGTATAATAAGTATAATGTAAATGGATTGTGGGAAAATATTGGGAGATTGGTAACAAGTGCGAGAGCGGTCCGACCTTGCTACTCTTCCTTGTAGGTTGCAATTAGGGCCAATACAGACGACCTGTGTGTGTACAGACGATGTGTACTTTCATCTGAAATAAGTATTGTGAAAGGTCGCAAAATATAATAATTTACAGTACAACATTATGTACCTATTTAATTCATTAAAAATCTATATATTAAGACCCTTAATTTGAAGAATAATTTAAATTAAAACATGTAAAAAGGAACCCTACCGTATAACCCACTTTTGCAGTGGCGTTTAGAACGCTACTCGATGCGTATGCATTATGCGCACGCAACTCTGTACGGTTATAAACGTTTAAAAAACTTTTCTATTATCCATTTATGATTAATTATCAATGTTTACGTATAATAAGCATGCTTGATTTTACCCATTATTTCAGTGTGCTATAAGTGAGGTAGTTTTGTTATTCGTTGGCTTTCCCTCCAAAACTTTGTACATAAAAAAAGATATGTTTATTGTGTAAAATAGAAAACATACATCATACATTGAATCATTAATAGGTATATATTAATACTGAATACATGCGGGTAATCTTCAAGAACTCGCAATGATGTAATTTCGGTCTCGATGCACGCCTCGTAAAGACAAGCCATAAAGAGACATTATATCTAACTAGCTTACCGCCCGCGGCTTCGCCCGCTTTGTCTAAAACCTAATAAATTATATACTAAAACCTTCCAACCTAATAAATTATATACTTGAATCACTCTATATATTAAAAAAAACCGCATCAAAATCCGTTGCGTAGTTTCAAAGATTTAAGCATACAAAGGGACATAGGGACAGAGAAAGCGACTTTGTTTTATACTATGTAGTGATGGTTAACACAGGTACAAGCAATAATATTTAATAATAGACCTTAATTTAAGACTATGTATATTTTATATCGTTGTTAAAATTTATAATCTATTCCTTTCCTTGATCGATAATTTGAAAGTTTTCTTCAATTTTTATAAATGTTTAGAAACAGCCAAAAAGTTTGCAATTGAATACTACTGCAGTTTGTCGTTAAAGAGACATTATAATTTTACAATTTGGAATGAGATTATGATTTATAGCCAGTTAAATAACATACCAATCAATCTAATTTGCATATTTAATTCCACCTTGAACTATAGAAAGATATTATCAAACAATTTGAACAAAGAGTTAGGTTTTATTGAGCGTATTATGATTTTATCTCAATTGTAATACAAATTAATGGTAGTTTAGTGATTTGAACGGGCTTTATAGTAATTTTTTATATTAAAACTAGGTAGAGGCCCCCAACTTTGTCCTTGTTAAATTATAATTTAGGCAAAGCAAGTACTTATTTGAAAAAATTATAGCCTTATAAATCATAAGGGTGATAGGTTTGCCAAATTCAATTCAGCAGTTGCGAAAGGTAACAAAATAGATGCGATATTAATTGGAATTACTAAAACATCTTCACTCGATCAATAGAGTATAACAGATGAGCTGGATACATAATAGTATGGTATTTAATAAGGCCAAAGACAAAAAATACCCGGATTTCCTATCCTTCAAAAGATATTGACTTAAAGTGCATTAAGCAATAACACTTTGTCAATCGATAAATCAGTTGCTAATTGCCGATAATTGATGCGTCAGAGATTATAATGTATTGGACAAATGACACAACATTCCTCACGCTACCAATTTGCTAGCAACACGCAACGAATTCCTGTGGGGTTGCCAGAAGCGGTATGTAATTATTTGAAGTTTGGAAAGTGGGAGTTTGTCGAAAAAGTCATTTATTTATTTAATCTATGGTGAATAATCTACAGGAAGATTCAAAACTTAATTGAGAACATGACATTTGACGAAGAAAAAATATTTGCACCATGCCCAAATGAAGTTAAGCGTATCAAATCTAATTCTGACTAACAGTGGCCGAAAGAAGGCCGATATCATCCTAAAATCTTATTTAAACAGTTTAATAAGTAGAACAAAAAATAGAAGACATGAAGATCAGATATGCAGCAAACGTTGCAACGAAATCACGTGCGCGTCAGGGCTGATTTTCAGTAAATTTCAATGAACTATAATTGGACCTGCTACCTTCCGTGTACCCCGAACACAGCCATTACTTTAATTTATTAAAAAAATACCATTCCACTCACACATACCTATAGCTATTCCATGACGTCACAACAGCTCGTTATACGCATCTTAAATATATGTAATGGCCAGTTTCCATTCGCGAAGAGAAAAGTCGTTTTCACATCCTATTTCCAGCCAGTAATTATGTTTCAACGCAATAATTACGTTATTAATTACTCTGCCTTGTTTAGGATGTCCGTTGGCTACAGGACACACATCTCTATTGTAGAGGATGTTGATCATTGGTTGAATTTATTTAAGATCTTGTGTGGTTATAAAAACTTTGTTTATGTTTATTTAAATGTTTATTTTGTATAATTATTGATGCATAATAAAATATAAATACAATTACTTAACATTTGTATCTTATAGAACAGATTACAGTAATAAATCTATAGCTAAACATTTATAGTTCTTCACTTCAAATTTTGTAAAATATAACTACAATGGTACTAACTAGTCTTACTTACTAACTAACTTCATCAAAAATGAAACAAACAGATAATAAACTAAAAATCTTATATGCAAGAACTAACAATCTATTAGAACACGCAGCTACCGGAATATTAAATAGATATACATATTACTAACATACGGTTTTACTTCCAACACTAATTAAAAACTTGAATATTTATATTTTACTTTTAATAAGGAGATTCGCCAAACGCACACAAAAACAAAAATAACTTTCGCTCTGAAAATACTTAAGCGATTTAAATATATTAAATACATTTTCACTTTCATGTAATTAGTAATAGTTCAAACGTTTTGTACAACATGTATTTTTTGATGTAACACTATAACCACTATAACTTATCTTCTCTAATTAATAAAGTACTAATTAGTTTAATTTTTCAAGTTTTAAATCACACTTTAAAATATAATTTTATGTATCTATATTTAAAACTATGATGTAATATAAATTTGGAATCATTTATTTTTGAGTTGGAATCTATTTTCAGTTGAGTTTGAGTAGGGTTTATTCTTACTGACACACTGACCGTCGTCTTACGTTTCTATTTGTGGACAAATACAAGTGGTTTTAAACAAATATTATTATTTCAATAGTGACTATATTGACAAGTGCCTCGTTTCGTTTCAATGAACAAAATAAGTCGACCATTTATATTTGACCTCTTGATTGTATAACAGCGAATACATTGCAAGGGCTATTTAAAAGTGGATATTTAGATAGGTATGTTTTGGAAAATATCAAATATTAGCCATTAATACGATAATCCGGTTCTATCGTGCTGTTTTTGAGAATTCGATGATAAAAAAAGAAATATTTATTTATCATTCATAATATCACAACACATTGGTTTTGATACTGTCCTTTATCTATATTCTATACTAATATTATAAAGCTGAAGTTTGTTTGTTTGAACGCGCTAATCTCAGGAACTGGTCCGATTTGAAAAAATATTTCGGTGTAGATACTAGATAGCCCATTTATCGAGGAAGGCTATCATCACGCTCAGGAGCGGAACAATGCGGGTGAAACGCGGAGCACAGCTAGTTACTTATAACTCGGAAAACTTTTTGTACCTACCTGTTTGTAGTTTTGTTCACAATACCTTCATCCATACAAAACTTTAGCTTAACAATATTATTAGGATAAGCCTGTCGGTTTGTGTGTCACAAGAGTTTTTAATGGGACCGGTCCCGAGGTTTGCCAAAGCATTTTAACTTATTAGAGTATGTAGGTTGAACAATTTGTGTATCCGCTCAGTGCTTACATAAATAATAAAATCTTGCACTTAAAGGTTTAGGTATTTAACATGTTTGTAGGGCCCAGTTTAAATGTGTGAGTGTGCTTGTCGCATGTGAATAATTCTATTGGATTAAATATTTGTGGTACATGAAAAGTTTCATTAATTATTATTTCTTAACATGAATTATGTAAATAAGAGCAATCATGCTTGTGCAAATGCTTCAGCTTCTAAATTATAAAAATGAAATGGTCATAGTTTGCAATGCGTTGCTTTCATATTTTCTAAGTTTTTATTTTAGCTTCTGTGTTTAATTGCACCTTTACTCAATTAATTTATACTTTTTTGGAATCGTAAATCTTTACGTGAGTCTGACAGAGTCGCTACTGTGAAATTTTGAACCTCTAACTTCGAAAATTATTTGATAAATTGGTCCAGCTGTGCGTGATGCTGTGATATAGGAATTATTGTGACCTATGTTTCCAAAACGACGAAGTTTTCACCGTATTTTTCATTCGCATCTTAGTTTTATTATGTAAATTAATTACCCCACTGAGGACAATGCCTTCTTCCTCGTATAGTACCATCTCTAGTTAAAATTTTCTATACTATCACAAAATTAACATAATAACACATGTTTGTAGGTCTGTGAGTTAACCGAGTTACGAATTCGAGGGTACACGCTCTGATTGTTGCGGAAGATGATATGATATGTAAATTCGCTTTAATGTGTGAATTTTATAGAGAAAGTGTGTTTTGTAGAATATATAGTAATTGTCCACGTTGTAGATTCATTGTTTGAGTTATCAAAGTAATTATAAAAACTATTAGTTCATTGTAGTACAACCGGCTGACAGATCATTTGCATATCCTCTTATTTGACTATTATTCTTAGGAATTTATTTATTTATTTATTTTAATTTGGCACACCAACAATAAATACATTTGGCATTGATAAAATTAACATTATTAATTAATTAATATTATGCACTTATCAATAAAAGGTGTTCACAGCATTTACAATAGTTCTCGAATGGAATGTATTAACTAGTACGTAAGCTAATAATAGTAGAGATAAATTATTATAAGATAGTCTTCGTTTCATAGTTTTAATAGTAGAACTATGAATAGTACATATTTAATACTTAACCAACTATCCAATCAAGCATTTAACTGTAAGAGGTGGAAATAAGCCAATCCTATTAGTCAAACTGCTTTCATCATGCTATGTTACCTTCCACATGCTCCATGCGACCATGCCTTATCTTTTATAACACCCCTCTGCCTCTGAAACCCCGTTATGTATTACTGGGACAGTTGGAAATAAGAGGTCATAATACGGTCCTTGATCTCCTTGAGCTTCCATGGAACTAAGAGTGATGGAATACGCACACTCGTGTATAATATATCTCCTGTAACATTTCATCCGTCGCGTCGTTAAGGCGATAAAGTAATTGACCAAAGCAGATGCAGTTATAAGAAATTTTACCTAATCAAATCTTTGAATGTATGGTGCGAATCCAGAGTCCAGACCATATATCGTAGAGGTACAATATGTCTTGTGACCTATTCGTATTTATTAGTTACAACAAAGTGTAAGCGTAGTCTAAACAAAACAATCGCTTCTGAATGAGCTATTTCCATGCTATGCTATTTAATTGTAACTTTGCTATTTACCTGTTTCCCAGTAGCACCATACACTTATCTTATAATCGCGCTGGAATCTGTTAAACTCCGTCCGCGAGCGACTTTCCCACCTCATCTAAAAACAATTGACAATCCTAAGAAAAGATTTAATGGATTGCACTTTTATGAGCTGTGAATGTGTTACGTTGTTGTTAGTGCAGTAAGTATCGGTTTAGCTTTCGAGATTGTGTAATGTTCTACTTGTCTTATTTTATTGGTTGTTTATGATTATGCAATTAATTGGGCATCATCATAAGCCCATATTGTTCCTATCATTCCTACTCAGTCCTTTTCGGGATTTATCGAAACCCGCGGGTCGAGTAAAGGTTGGCAGTTGTCACAAGATGTAGAACTTTTTTTGGCTCTTGGACATGCCAATCTATTCCAAATGTATTCCTCGTACATACCTACTGATGCAATTAGTAGGCTTGCAATTGCTGTGTTGAAGCTTTCTAAATGTGTGTAAACGTATATTCCGAATCGGTGGTAGTTTAATAAAAAATGACTATATTCATAAGATTTTGTAAAAGTTTACATGAATAAAAAAACATTTTTAGTTTATGAGAATTAAAACGTAAAATCAGGTAACGTAAAATCGAAGGCATAATTTGTGCTAAATTACAATAAACTTAACTTAGCACTAACCGTTTAGAATTTTTTTAGTAATACTAGCATAATTATTTTCATATTTTTTACAAAAAATACAAATATATTTATAACATTCCTATTTTGAGTAAATAAATTAAAGGTCAATTAACATTAAAAAATATGGCTTAATTGAAATTACACCACAAATCAAACGCCAAAGAAACCGTATAAGGACAAAAACAATCAGACGTTTAAATATATTAAATAAAGCATCTTATATAAATGATTCGAAACAAATCAACAAAACATCCAAATATGGTATCGACATTGCTCAGCTGACCTTAACGTATGTATGTTTTTACACTAACGGTAACGACACGACTCCGACACACTGACTCGATCACGTCGATTGTAACACGCATGGAAATAAATACATACGGTAAAGACAATGTCATTTGCGATCATATAAGTAGAAGTAAGTGAAGCATTTTAATTCACTTATTATAGATTTCTACAAATCTCATTCTTTTATCAATGTTTATGCCAACTAATATCATCAAACTATAATTTATAACTGTTATATTTGGCAATTATTAATAAGATACGAAGTTTATAATAAGATTATTAATAAGATCTAGCTAATCAAGTTCGAGTAATGTTCAGGTTCATAGCCTACTTGAACGGAAGAAAAATGTATACTGTTATCTTAATACGTATACTGTGATGTTATATTATGTTTAAATCTAAAATTACATCTAAATAACAAGAAACACGCGATATTGCACCGATATCGTTATCACCGTGTAGTATAAAAGTACCCATACGATTAACACTTTAAAATATATTCACAAATTCCGGATTATGTAATCGCAATCTCGACAAGTGTTATTTAAATAGAATAACTTTAAATGTTAATACTCGATTTGATGTGGCATCAATGAAATCGAAGGTAATATTCTAACTTCTTGCATTGTTCTCGACACTTAACTGTATATCGTTTACTGTTCTTATTACTATGTAATCTAGTTCACCAAGACCTTATGACATAGAGATTATAAGTTTACTCCTAATTCCAAATACATATTATCTATTTTTGATGTGACGTAGACGCTGCACGCACGAAAAAACATGACTCATGCGGCGTTACCTCGCTCTGAGGCGTTCCATGTAAAGCTTGAAGTGCAAGCGAGAGCGCGGAACGAGCGACAAAGAAGCACAATCGGACGTTGTCACGTTCAACTATCGTCAGTAAACCGACTTTACATACAACCATTTTTTTTTCATGTTCAGAAAAATGATGATCGACTTTAATTTTATTAGACTTTCAAAAGCATTTAATTTATTCAAAAACATATTATCTAAGTGTTTTTGAAAAATACCGATTTTTATTTATTGATCGATATTTATTACCCTTGCAAGATACGAAGTTCATGATTACAAGATAGTCATCCCTTTCCTCCATAACCTGAATATCAATTATAATTATAATCTTTAAAATGATTAGATCATAAACAGATTTGATAATCGTGCCTGCACAAGTCTTACAACGCGATAAAACTAGAAGTAACAAATCAAACCATCCCTTCATACAAGATCCTTGCGTGACCCACTTCTTATCGTAGCATCCAGATGTTTCCTGCTCAAATACCAGCCGCTCACTAAAGTATAATAAACAGCGAACATATTGATTGCAATCATCGGCTATTAAATCGCAATATAGTGATGATCGAGATCGCGGCACGGAAGCGTTGAGCGAATAATTTTCCGCGTCCATGCTCCCAGCTAACTGTGAACAGTTGCTTTGGCGCCGCGAAACTGGCGGTTGGCAGCTTTGCTTAGTACACCGCGGTTTACTTGCAGAGTAAAGTTAATATTTGATGTTAAATGTGATTTCATTGTTGTTAAATGAGATATTTTAAAGAACATAAAAATAGTTACGATCATAGATAATTAAAAGCAGGTTGAGGAGCTTTGCTTATTATACCGTGATTTACTTTTAAATTTAAGTAACTTACGATGTTAAATGGTAAAATTAACGAAGTGGATACTGCTGATTTTTTGCCGTCTTTTCGTCGCTAAGTTTATCTGATTCTAATGCGATTTATTGCAGAGCTAGAATATAGGATCTTTTCTTGGATCTAATCATGTAATTGCATGTAACAGGAACTCTGTCTGTAGTTTAACCGAAATTAAAGTAGAAATATTTTCGTGTCGGGCATAGGCTATATTTAAATTTTATTTTAAATTCGGTCATGGCGGGTAGAGCCGGTACAAAACATAATAAACTTTTCCACGCTTAACATGCATCACCCCTATACAAAATAAAATGAATAAAAAAAACAAAATAGAAATCAATAGATAATCGAATCGCTAGTTTTGTAGCCCCAATGTTAATGATTGCCGCCGGCTGAGACGGGAATGCGCTTATTCGCTGAACGCTCGCTTTGTTTTATATTATAAAGCCTTAAAACTTGCGGCTTATAAAATACTTGTCGTGTATTCATGTTATATAATAAACTACGTAGGCCTATGAATGAGTGAGAATAGATGCTATCTTAATAGGAAATGATAAGAGTTTTAACACTCGATTATTATAAGTGCAGCTGAGTTTAAAGGAATAATTTTAATAGCAAAATAATTCGGCTAGGTTGAAAAAATTTCACAATAGTGTTAGATAGTAGTAGAAAATATAAATATACTTAATAAAAAATAAGTTTTCCAAGGGTCCACTTGTGACTTGTGTGTGTTTGTTTCCTGTTCAAAAAATCCTGTAAATTATCAATATTAAATCTCATGAAAATGATACCACACATCTAGAAGTATCTAAATTATTCTTATTATTTGTAGCATGCAGATAGGCATGTAAGTAGTTATTTACAGCTTCGTTCAAACAACTCTTGTCAGTTGTCACCTACAAGAACACCCACTGTGGACATAAACAAACCTGGGCGCACAACTAGTATTTATATGTCGGCTCCTACGTTATATGCTAATTTGACAAATAGTTATTAATGTAGACCTCCCGTAGGATTTAGAGGTCATAAGAAACGATATAAAAGTAATAATCATTAATAAATTTTGTATGCATACATGATGCATGTTTTAGGCGTGTATCACGCGGACGGATGGACAAAAATATATCGTTTTACTTTTAGTTGGTTTTATATAAGTTCTTATATGCACTTATATGTGAATATTACTTTGTCTACAATTTCCATAGTAGAAAGACAAACAGATTAAGTTTATGCGCCGCCCCGGCATGGCAACGCGAGGGATCACTTACATAGAGTACAGTGAAATAATTTTGAAATCAGTCCAGTATAGATAGTAGGTACCTGAGATTTGGGCGTACAAACGAACTCTTCAGCTCTATATTATTAGATGATTGTATAGAAATACATACTATATATATCCAATCAATCAAATATTATTATTTATAATTCACAATTATGTCATCGATTTAAGCGACTTTGAAAGCTAAACAAGTCATCATGCGCAAACGCATCGAACGTTGCTTTGAAGTGCAATTATGCGCACATTTTCTCGTCCGAAGTGAAATGAACACTTTCTTATGATAATAATCGACTAATACTTGATGACTAGATACTAGTTCCATACCGTGGCGTGTGTTGACTCGACAGGTTTTTATAATTGCCGCGTAATTACTACTCGCCTGAATGATGTTTTTAGCGCGTTGCACAAACAAAACGCTTAGGTGATTTTTATTTTATGCCTAACGATAGATTTGATTAGAATCTTGACTGGCCGCTTGTCCCGGCTTCGCCTAAGTTGACTCGGTTTTAAAAAAAATATACCTTTTTTTAATCGGTCGTGTTTTCAGTGTTCGCAACAATTAGACAAAAAAAATCTAATCTGGCCTTTTAATTACTTTATAGTTTAGAATATAGTTTTGAAATCTGAATTGGATTGAAGAAAATCGATCAAAGACCAAAATCCTTATAAGGTGATAGACGTGACATTTAAATTGACCCTAGTCCTCAAATAGGTATAGGTACCAAAGGACAAGTGAATCCAAGGGCCTCGCCCAGTTTCTAACAACAATCAAAAACCTACCGCTACCTAACGGGCCCTATAAATTAACCGGTATAAGCTATTAATCCTTATTTATTAGCCCTCCTGGTTGTAAATCAAATAAATGTCGTTCAAGTTAGCTATAGTAGGTTATAAACATGAACTTTGTAACTAGGTTGTAATAATACGTAACTGTTGGTTCTAATTGTTAAGGGTATTAGTTACGTAGTAACATTTTAGTGATTTGTGTTAATAGTACTGGATCAAATTCAAATTAATAACATTAATTCAAACCGGTGGTAACTAGTTGCTATGTAGGTACATAATATTGTAACGCCTCTTAATCCCTTCTAGAAAAGCAAAAGATAATTCAAGTGTGCGCATATTTTAACATATTATGTATGTATTGTATCCGTTACACAAATAATATATGCTTTTCACTGAAATCATAGCTATTGATAGTTTTCTAGCTATGTAGAGTAGGTTAGGAATCTACGTGATTTGTGTAGTTGCATCAATGAGAGATGCAACTCGACGTTGCGTTGGTTTGTCTCTGTTGAAATAAATGAATATTTGTATTAATAAATTAGCAGTTTCTTTAAATTTATAGGAATCGGTTATTTTTCTGATAATCCTTAGATTAGTAAATCTGTGCTAAAAATCATAGATTTTTATTTTTTAATATAACATCCCCTAACATCCCTATTTAATTGAAATAGTTTTAAGCCTGATTCCCACGGCATGTTTGCTTCACAAGCATTGGCAGACGACAAGCGCTTGTCGACATCGGTCGCGATTTGAACTGAGCGTTCCCACGGCATGTGTGCGTATGGCAAGCACTGGCAAGCACGGTGGACGGTCATTCCTACTAATACCTAATATAAATTCTCGAATTTTGCATGATAGAAATTATCGTACA